>RDPX01000069.1:2175931-2254185 GCA_003991215.1 Morbakka virulenta | reverse complement strand
GAGAGAGAGAGAGAGAGAGAGAGAGAGAGAGAGAGAGAGAGAGAGAGAGAGAGAGAGAGAGAGAGAGAGGGAGGGAAAGAAACTTTAAAGATTTTCCATCATGGATTCTTACTATATCACCTTGTTGGAGATGTGGTAGAGTTTGGTTGATGTTTGGCTTTGCGTGGCTGGAGAAGCTTCTTTCACTTGATGAGGTGTCACTTTAGCAGCAACTGTTGGCTGGAGAGTATGATCAGTTGAAAAGTATGTCAGTAGGAGATGGTATTTTGTTGCGAAGAGGGGTAAAACATAACGTATTCATAGCATTCTTTTATTCGTGACTTGTAACACGGAGTCAGATAATATATATACAATTTAGTAGACTAAACGCATATTGTTGACGTCCCTAACATTACATGGTACCAGGAGTAAAAGAAGCTTATTATCATGAATCATTTGAAGCCTCTGGACGCCTTAATCACGACAGGCAATGTATCTGAACACTAGAGAAAGTGGAAACTACGCTTGATTCTGTACTGCAAGGCTTCCGGGTCTGCATCCAAACCTGAAGATATTCAATGTGTCATCTTCCTGCATATGATAGGGGAGAAAGCCCTACGAGTTTATGACAAACTTGTTTTTATAACTGCGGAAGAAAACGAGATTTAACCTCTTTATCGGAAATGTGATGCTTATTTCAACCCTAAAAGAATATCACCAATGAGAGATATGTCATTAACACTTGTTTTCAAGTTGGTAGGCCTTTTTAGAGTTTCTTGTAGATTTAAAGTCCGAAGCTAAAACTTGTAACTACGGTGACCTGAAAGATAGCTTAATTAGAGATCGACTAGTCTGTGGCATCGACTCAAAGGAAGCCCGACAACGATTGCGTAGAAACAGTGAGCTAACCCTGGACAAAGCTCTTCGTTATCTTAGAGCATATGAATCATCACAAAGGTATGTCAATACCCTTGAAAATACACACAAAGCTAACGCTAAACAACAAACAAATGCCCCTAAACCCACATCCCACAAGAAACTATGCTACTACCGTGGGGGAACACATCCGAAAGCTTCCTGCCCCGCCAATGGTCAGCGCTGCACAAATTGTCGCAAACTCCACCATTTTGTTCGTGTCTTTAAAGCTACGAAAGTACATCATATCGATGAAAAGACCGAAAAACCAAACAGTTAGTCAGGGAAATAGTCACCAACATGAAGGTCAACAGTCACACCATTAAATTTGAAGTAGACAGGGGCAGAATGCAATATATTACCATCTTCGATTTTCTACGACATTCCTAATCGCCCTTCCCTCACAACGACTCACTTCAAACTTCGTTTATATCTTGGAAATTGACTCCCAAAGGAAGGAAAATATAGCATGACTATCCAGAAAGGCTAAAAGTTACTCACTGCCGACTTCTTTATTGTTAAGCTAAATGCCAAACCGTTACTTGGTCTTGGGGCCTGCTTAGACCCAGATGTTTTCAAAACTAAACTCTAGAAACCTCGAGGGTAGAGAAATCCTCGAAGAGTTCAACAACTTGTTTGTAGAGCTGGGCAAAGTTAAAGGCAAATATCAAATTAGTGTCGTTAAAAGTGCTGTACTGGTCATCCATGCTCCACGGTAAGTTCCACTTTCTATAATGCCTAACCAAGAAGCAACACTGATCCGATTCGAATCCGGCAACGTTATATCTTAAGTAACGAAACCTACAGAATGGGTCAATTCCTTAATAATAGTCGAAAAGAGTGATGGGTCACTCCGTCTATGCACTGACCCGAAGGAACTTAACTTTATTCTACGAAAATATAAATCCACAGCGACAGCAGAACAAATCTTCAGCAAACTCCTTAGAAATCAGATCTTCACCATAATTGATATGGCAGGTTTACTGAATTTAATTTAATGAATTTAATTTATAATATTAATTATAATTAATTTAATATTAATTACTTTGTATTATTTGAATTATTATTCTGCTGATCACTGTACCTTCAATACACCATCTGGCAGGTGCCGATTCAACCGAGTTCCCTTTTTATAATAAGTTGTGCTTCGGATGCTGCCGAGGAGATAGTGGAGAGAAACTCTCTGACATTCTTGGTGTCACAGCTCTTCATGATGAACATGATGTAACCCTAAGAAACATTTTACAACGTGCTGGAGACAGGAGCGTTAAGTTCAATGTAAAAAAGATACAATGCAGTAAAAGTAAAATACCTTGGTTACATAATCAGCAAAGATGGCCTTAAGGTCAATCAAGAAAAAGCTGAAGCCATCACCGAAAAGCCTATTCCTCAATGCCAAAGTGATGTCCAGTGGCTCTTGGGAATGGTGCATTACCTTCGACAATTTATCCCAAATATGTCGGAAACCATAGCCCCCTTCCCCCTCCCCCCGTAAATTTATTCAAAAGAACTCGTATGTTCATGGAATCATGAAAACACTGCAGTTACAGAAAAGATCAAAGCAGTTCTACTGTCGCAACCGGTTTTGTCATTTTTCAACACTGTACGAGATATCCTACTGCACATCGCCACATGGACTAGAAGGTTACCTCCCTTAAGACAACCACCCTGTCTGCCATGCATCAAGAAGCCTGACAGATGCTGACAAAAGATATGCACAAACTGAATTGTAACTCCTTGCTATCGTTTTTACGTGTGAGTGCTTTAACCAATTTTCATATAGGAGAAAAGCCCACATCGAAAATGATCACAAACCTCTACAGTACATCTTTCAAAGACCGCTTTCTGAAACTCCTCCTAGGATCACCCCCCCACCCACCCCCACCCCCACCACCCACACCACCACCCCCCACCCCCAACTAGACACACACCAGCCAACAGACACACATCACTACCTAACAAANCTACCGTCGCAACCGGTTTTGTCATTTTTCAACACGGTACGAGATATCCTACTGCACATCGCCACATGGACTAGAAGGTTACCTCCCTTAAGACAACCACCCTGTCTGCCATGCATCAAGAAGCCTGACAGATGCTGACAAAAGATATGCACAAACTGAATTGTAACTCCTTGCTATCGTTTTTACGTGTGAGTGCTTTAACCAATTTTCATATAGGAGAAAAGCCCACATCGAAAATGATCACAAACCTCTACAGTACATCTTTCAAAGACCGCTTTCTGAAACTCCTCCTAGGATCCCCCCCTCCCCCCCCCGCCTCCAGAAATATGACATCGACAATACGTGTGTTCTGGTAAAGGAGCTGCACATAGCTGTTACATTTTAAGGTGCACACTTATCCACAAAACCTGACGAAGACACTCTTAAAGCAGAGTGCAACGTAATGGAACATACACTTGTGAAGAAGCTTCTCATTTCATCACCTCGCCTCGCTTCGCCTCGAGGAGCTTGAACAAAAAACAACAGCATACAGCTTCCTCAAAGATGTGGTTACTACATCCTAAATGGATGACACGACAAATCACATAAGATGATACCAGAGACAAGAAAATACTTTTCTATAGGTCATGACCTACATGTTGCTGACGACATTGTACTAAAAGGCAACAAAATTTTTATTCCTACCAAGACGAGGGCTTTCTTTTTAAATTTACGCCACTAATCTCAATAGATATATTCAATAATAGTAACACCAGAACTAGAAATACTGCGAGGTATGGGATTGTCGATAGTCAGCAATAAACTTCTGACACGGTGTAAAACATATGAGACAACGACAGGGAAATACGATATGATTTAAACACAAGCAAGCTGTATCATAAACTCAATTTGTATAGCACATGAGATTATCTTGTATATTATTATAGAGTGTCAATGCACACAGGGCATTTCCTATTGCATTTCCTATTGATTATTAATTAGCGGTTATATCATGGTAACTAAAGTTATAAAACTGTAAGTAAAAGAAATACATAGCATGGAACAAGACTGGTAAGAGGTTTGATTCCATAAAATCATTTTTTGAATTTGTTGGTTATGGCTACCAGCAATACCTCAAAAGTCTTAAGCAAAATTAGAGTCCGTTTAGATAAGCTTTTTCATGAACTGCTAAGATAAATAGGTTTTGGAATGCTTGAGCCGGGTAAGTTTGCTGCTGATGCAAAGAAAGAACAATGCTATTTGTTCATTCATGATATAACTGATACAAAATTTTTCAACAAAATAAGCCCTGCTTTTGAATTAGGTGCAGTGCACTTTTTTGATGATTTACATCTTTCTTTAATATTTCGTACTAAGTCTATTGCAACATTAATCAAAAAATGAATCAGCGGTATTATAAATGTAGAGCAAGACTATAGGAACACTAAGTGTTCTACAAACCATATACGGTAAAGAAACATATCCATAATGAAAAAACTGAAATACACTGATTTACTAAACTAACATTCATAATACTGCTTAAAATGAAAAATTTCCTCTCTTAATTTTGAGTTTGTTAATGATGTCCATGGTAGATGATTTAAAAAATAGGAATTCTTTTACAGTTCTGTGAGACCAATTTACTAGAGAGAAGAGTCAATGGGGCCAAAGAAAATAGGTGGGAAGATCGGTGTGACAATATTGATTGAAAATTTGAAGAGGATGTACTGATGTACATGTAGGGAAGCATCTACCAAATAGTAGGCAATATGTTAACAATATGTTCCAAATAACGGGGAAAAGAATAGTATATGAATTTTGACTCTGCAATACTCACCCAGTTCGAGAAATTTAACAGTAGGTGATTGGCGAGTCATCCAGACAAAATGAGCTGGGTTCCAGCTTTCTCGTTTTGGCCTACCAACATTTGATGAGTAAACAAATGTTTGCTTGTTGCTCTTATGCTGCGCATAATAATGTCGAATATATTCTTTGTGTCGATGAAGTCCATAAGCCCATAAATCTCAGCTTGTGTAAATATTTACTTTGAGAGGGCTGGGAATGACGTGAGCCGATTAGTCTCTTTTATGTTGTTGCTCAAGAAACCGATAGGTATTTTTGTAAAATTGTTTTTCTTAAAAGAACAACCTAATTTGATCTTTTGAAGAACGTCTTTGGAATCATCATTAATTGCATTGCACAAACAATTCACTTTTCAACACAATGTTTACATAGCTCCTGTCGGAAGAACCGTATGGAGTGAAATTGACTCTGTTATTGCCGGTACAAAGGGGTTGCTATATTCGCTTGTCGGCACTCCTATTTCTTTTTTCGGCCATCATTAGATGAGTCCAAATATTTATAAAAGTGGCCGGAATGTTCTTGACTAAAAAAATCATAAAAATTATGAAATTTTAGTTGTATTCACCGTAAAATGTAATGCCTTATTCATGGAAATTTTTGAAAATCGGAAAAAAATAAAATGCGAATTACAAAAAGTCTAGACCAGGTAGAGAATTTTTGAGAGCAGATTTGAAATCAGGACCATCGAATTAACAAGAATCACATAAAAACGTTCTTGTACAAAAAAAGTTGATTTTTTGTTTTTCACTGAAAATGAAGTCGCAAGTTAGTAAGAGCTTAGGTGGCTGTGATTCACAAAGCTGTGATTTGAATGAAGATAAAGAAGGGCAAAATGCAAAAAGACCACAGTGAAATAGGTAACTACATCCAATATTTAGGTCAGATAAGTATGTAATAATAGTAACTCAAAAAATAATTAAGCCCAAAAATGTCAAGGAAACTACAGCCAGTGAAAATTCTAAGCATTGGGTGAGGGCAATGGAGTTAAAAATGGATTCACTTAAAAAGCATATTGTTTGGGGGTTGTTTAAACCATCAACAGGAAGAAAGGTTGTTGGGAGCTGGTGGGTGTACAAAATAATGATGGATTCAGAAGAAGCAGTTGAACAATTTAAGGCCTGACTTGTTGCCCAAGGTCATATTCAGAAACCAGGAGAGGAATATGATGAAACATTTTACCCTGTGGTAAGATTTGAATTAGTCAGAAATCTAATAGCATTTGCAACACAGCATGGGCTACAGCTGCACCAGATGGATGTTGAAACAGCATTTTTAAATGGCAATTTAGGTGATAAAGAAGTGTTTGTGAAACAGCCTCCAGGTTTTCTTGAGAAAGGGAAAGAAAACTTGTTGTGAAGATAAAACGGTCTGAAGTAGTCTCCTCGATGTTAGAACACTGCTTTAGGTCAGTATTTGTGTGCCATGAAGCTTAAGCCCACTCAAATTGATCCTTGTATTTATGCAGCTACAAAGAGGAGACCATTGTTTGTGCAGTTTATGTGGATGAAGTTGTGTTGAAAGGATGGTAAGTTTATTAAGCAAATCAAGCAGCAGTTGAGGGTGAAATGTGATATTGAAGAAATCGGGCTTTTGCATTATTTTCATTGTGTTCAATCTATGCAACTCACTGCTACTAGTAACATGGATTGGTCAACCAAACTACAATTGAACATTATTATAACATGCCTCCAAGAGAAATGGAAAAAATTATGGATTAGCCAAAGTACACAATATCGAAAATGCCTATGTTCTTTTATGTACATGTATAACTCAATTGTATTGTATGGAGTTATGGTATATGAAAAAGTCATTAAAAAACTTTTACTTGTGAAAAAAGCATTTACTGTGCATAACTACAGTNATCGGGCTTTTGCATTATTTTCATTGTGTTCAATCTATGCAACTCACTGCTACTAGTAACATGGATTGGTCAACCAAACTACAATTGAACATTATTATAACATGCCTCCAAGAGAAATGGAAAAAATTATGGATTAGCCAAAGTACACAATATCGAAAATGCCTATGTTCTTTTATGTACATGTATAACTCAATTGTATTGTATGGAGTTATGGTATATGAAAAAGTCATTAAAAAACTTTTACTTGTGAAAAAAGCATTTACTGTGCATAACTACAGTACACAAATGCACGAGTGCACGTTTATAACGTATACACTTAACCACAGTACATTTATATAATTGTTGCAATCAGTACAGTAAATATTACTGTAATCACAGTGTACTGTACACATGTACTGTACTACATAAACATTTCACTACATGTACTATTACACAAAGATTTCAGTAACCTTCTGGACAGTTTTAGACAAACGACTTTGGTCAAAGAGGTTATCCAAATTATCAGTTGCAGTGATATGTTCATATGCGTAAACGTCTCATTGGAGGCCGAACGTTTTTATCTTAACCCAAGTAGTCAGGATCCTCATTTCTGCTAACCATTAGCACCAGCAATAACTACCGGTTGGCTATCTTCACCACTGCTTTTTTCCTCCACTTTTATTTCTTGAAATATCAGTCACAATATTATTCATGATTCCCACATTCACCAAGAGAACAACAGTTACTAGTTCATCACCCATAGTCATGTACCTGTCTTGAGACACCCACGCACAGCCTCTGGCGTTAATCCAGCTTTCTTTAACTGGCCCCACGTGATTCTGGAAAAGCTCTGCCCATCCTGCTGAATATCCCTATCATTTTCATCTTCTGTGGAGGCCCCCTGGAAGGAACCCTGTTCAAAACGTTTTCTCTCATTTTTTTCAGTACCAATTCGTATAAACATGCAATCCAGCAGATTATATTCAAACTTTTTCTTGCAGTCATTGGTACAGATGGCTTTGCTGATTAGATTTTTCCTGTGGGATCATTTAATACTGTTGATGATGCCAGCATTACATGGGAGTGTTTTTTTTATGTGGTGTTCTTTGGGAGGAAAAGTAATTTGATTCTCTTTAGATCTGCTACATTAGGATGAGCTGGACATACTGTAAACAAACATACATGGTTTTCTTTTCTGTTTGGTGAACTTCTTATCTAAATCACGAAAGCATTCTTAAGACAGCTCACTCGCTATCCAACTTTCTTCTTAAATCTGTAGGCTACTGGTAACTTTTTCTTGAATGCCCGTGGATTTGCTGACTTTCCTATCACAAGTAACGAAAATTGTCTACGGCCACTGATGCAGCACACGGTACATGAATTCTTTCTTTTGACTTTTTGCCGGAAAGGCATTCCTCCCCTTTAAAATCAAGTGGGTTATTTGATGTTATCCGATAAATAATCCAGTCTGGTCGGCATTGAAAATATTCTCTGGTTTCTGCCAAACCAACAGCTCAGGCAAAACGTGTTTCTAC
The DNA here is from genome assembly GCA_003991215.1 of Morbakka virulenta. Lineage (NCBI taxonomy): Eukaryota > Metazoa > Cnidaria > Cubozoa > Carybdeida > Carukiidae > Morbakka > Morbakka virulenta. Next base: position 2,246,110 of record RDPX01000069.1, on the reverse strand, counting down.
TGTTTTAGGTTTTCTGAATTGGGGTCAACGGATGGGCTTTCTCTTGCTGACTTTTCTCACAAATACCATGGCGACTTTTCCAATGATCGATGTATCCCATGGTCACATATTCAAAAGTAGCATATCCTTGCATGTTACTCTCTCAAAATGTACTGCCAAACTTTTATCCTTCTCTGCCACTCCGATGTTTGAGTTACACTCCGCTTTGAGCCACTTCAGAAGTGCCTCATCGAGGGATTGATCGTACGAAAACAGCTATCTTCTTCGGTCACTAGCCTGTTGCGCAGCTTTTTAGACATACGGTTGCCCCTGTTGGTGATAATCGATACAGTGGATTTTGTCAGGTTCTTTTCATTGGATATTGCACTCCCTTGTTTTTCGCCGAATTCAACAACACTGACTGGAGTGCAAAAGAGTAAAAATGTTCCGTGAGTGTGCTGACAATTCTTGAATGGCTTGTCTCGATTACTTGATGGGTATCAGTTAGTTTCTTTGTGGCATAATCGGATTTTGAAACGTATCTATCCCAGTCAAAAATGTCACATAATTGCAGCCGAAAGATAAATGGCAGTTTAAAGCAACGCAGTCAGGTGACATGTTTGTTGACAATTTTAGAATGCAGTTTTTGACTGGGTTAGTGTGTGGTTGTGCTGCCAGTTAGTAAACACAAGAGAAGCAAAGTGAAAAAAATATTAACAAAATGAGATACAACAGAAAAGACGGCCCGATTATAAAATACATGTAAGCTCAGACATCAGAATGAGGTATGCAGTAACTGATAGAAAAACCGTTGTGACGACAGGAACTTAAAAAAGTATGCTGTACTCAATATCCCAGTACGTAATAAAAAACCTTTTATGCACATATAACACAGGGGAAAACTTCTGTCCTTTTACAGAGGTTCGTTAAATGCATGTGTACGCAATATACCGGGTAAGCAATAATGATCTTCAACTGTATATTGATGTAGCGTTTTGATATGGCAGATTATAAGCCAGTGGAAACACCTGTTGATTGCAGCTCTGAATTGTTGATGGCTGAAAATTCAGATATTCACTGTTTTGGGTTCATGTTAAAACACCCAATCTTGTTTAGAAATTATGTTAATGCAGTTGTCGACAATCTTTTGGGGTTTTGTTTTGTTTTGTTTTTGTTACATAAACGTAGAAAGGGAACAGTGATTATAACATTAAAGTGAATCATATTTTTGACTAGTCTTCTTAGTCTTAGTTGTTTGCTTTGTTTGCACTTGAACTGTTTTTCATCATCAAGATCTACGTGGATTTTCTACCAAGGGCCTCTCGGCCATACCCAAAAAAATAGTGGTGTAGCTTTCGGAGTTTTTTTATGTTCCACACAAAAAGAACATTTGCTTACCAGTTTCACAATATCATGGTTCATACCAGGTTACCAGACGAATAGATGACCTAAAGCTTTCATCACAGTCATCCCTTAATAGCAAAAATGAAGTTCCTGTAAAACTTGTGCTCATAGTGAAGCAAGGATGCCGACACTTTGCCCCAAAGCAGACAAACATCCTCTGGAAAGAGTTTCTTAGGCTTGTCCTGTGGATTATCCTCATGAGCTAGCCATCTCTTTGTGTCAACTCATAAGCCTTAGCTAGTACACAATCTCTCCTGGCCTGTGATTGAAATCGATCAACAGCGACAAGTAGAGAGTCCAAAAGGGAATTATATGAGATAATTTTCATCAAGGTCAACAAGGCCAGTATTCTGAAGTGGCAATTGACGCAGCATGTCAGCATTTGCATTGTTCATTGAAGTACGGTAAAAAATATCAAAGCTTTAGACTAACAGTAGCAAAGCTCAACCCTGGATACGAGCAATGGTAAGAGTATGAATACTAGATTTTAATACACCAAGAATGTATTGAGGGAGGGGAGGGGGGAAGTTACTAATGACCAAAAAAGAAAATTAAACTTATTATTTTTAAAGGTAACATCGAAGACTTCCTTGTCTATCTGTGCATAGTTTATATCCAGCTGAGCTTAAAGTTTGGGAAGCAAAGACTATTACCTTTTCTAAGCCATTAGGCATTAAGTGATAGTCCAGCCCCGTATGGGCAAGTATCTACCCTTAATACAACTTTCTTTTTGGGGTCAAAATGTAAAGACATACTCAGCTGTCAAAACAGCTTGACATACTTGAATGCTTTCACACCAATTCCACTTCTGGCCATGGTGTAGCAATTCATTCAAATCTGCTGCGGGAAGGTACAAACTTACCATAAGAAAATACCATCATACCCAGAAAAGATTTCGGCAAATAACTTTCTTACGGAGCACATACCCAAGGTATTTCAATTCTGCCTTTAAAAACTGGCAGTTGGAACAATTCAGTTTGACACCGTACTTTGCAAAGTGCACAAAAACTGCCTTAAGCACCCCCAACATGGCCTTTAGCCAGGGGTGGTAATATGAGGCCATTGATCGCATGTACACGCCACTACACACACTACACACGCCTAAAAAAAGCCAAGGCTTGCTTTCTTTCGCACTCGCAAAATTTTTTCCAAAGGATATTGTAACGTGTGTTTTTGTTAATTTTTATGAATCTTTGTTTAACATAGATGTCTGCGGTTTTCATCAGTATATCAACATTCTCTGGGATTAAAACTGCGGTTAGGCTTTGAAGTGCTAAATTGGAATAAGGAATTAAAATGCCTCAGTTCAGTGCAATCTTGTTGTGCATGGAAATATTGCTGAACTGAGAGAAATCCAAAAAGTGTAATCGGACGAGAGAAACCTGACGCTGAATCCAGATGAGTTTTCTTTCAGAGTGGACAAGATTATATTCATAAGAATACTGTTGTGTTAAGTTATGAAATTGGTCCGATCAATAAGAAAGTAAACTTGCCAGGATTGGAATCGTTCAACTTTGTAATTGATCACTTGCATTTCTCTTGCACAAAGCTTCTAGGGTTCCTTATTATATACCCAACAGAAGATTGCAGCAAGTCTTAAGGTTCACTTACCCTTTAATCTTTCTTCTGTTTCTAATGCTGATGAAAGTGTTTACCATGTTCACTACTTAAATCTACCCATTAGAAGAGGAAAAGTTAAGTTTATGCGAATAAAGGAATTTTTTAGTGATATAGTGCAGCCTGCTCCCTTGCAAGAAGTAAAAGATGTTTTACATTCTCATGTTTTTTCTAATACATGTCCAACAGGAGAATAAGTTATTTCCTTCGGCAACAACACATCCTATAAACTAAACTTACTATTTGCACATAGCCTTTACTGTACTGCGTAACATACTATTTGCATAGCCTGAAACGAACTTGTCAAGTTGCTGATATCTTAACATTACCATGAAATAAATTTTTGAAGTTTTCACCTAGAAATCCCTGTGTTTGTTTAAATGAAATCTAAATCTGAATCTGGAACCAACTTATTCAACTTTCCACAAGTGATAAAGTTATGAGTTTTGGGTATCAAGCAAGGTGGCTAGTTCAATATATTGAATAAATCAATAGCTTTGTATTCTGACAGGAAACATTGTCAAATACTGGTAAAGAATGTCTTACATTTAAAAGGGTACACCCGTGGAGTTAAAAGATCTGGCAATCGTTACTAGAATTAGCCAAAACTAATTATTGGTATCTACTATCCGAACTTTGAAGCCCAGTCACTTTATTTAAGTTTAATGAAACAACTTTCATAACAATAAATGGATCAGTTTTATAAAAATACTCTCCCTTGGTTCCATTTGGCCATACAAATATTGGTTGCTACCTTTTAAAGCAATCAGCTTGAATAATCTTGCGAACTGTGTTTTCTTTTTAGGCATTCAAAGTTAGAAGCAAAGAGGATGGTCAATTGTATGCCATTAAGAGGTCAAGGCAGCGCTTCAGGGGTGACCACGACAGGTTAGTTGCGGTAAACATTAAAATTTTGTTTGAAAAATACATTTTAACACATTACTTCTTTACCTTGTTCAGTGGAACATCATATTCAAATATCATGTGTTATGGAGTTAAAGTAGGTGGATATAATAGGGTTAAGAGTGGAATGAGGAGGCGTTTACTGTTTGTTTTATTTTAAATACATATGATTAATGTTAATATTACTTTATCATCCCTAGATATGGTGTAAATGTGCATTCATTGTTAACCATACAATTAGGATTATTGCTACTGCAACGTGAGAATGATACTTGAGGTCTACAGTACTTTTTTGTAAAGACAGCCATTATGTTGTGAGAATAAGTTTACCTTTACAAGGTACATAGAAGATTTGATACATTAAAGAAGGAGAGTTACTACTTCCATGGTTCGTTTGTGGCTTTGAGGCAAGAGAAATTTAAGAAGGAGTTAGGTCAGTACTTTGTTGCCGCGGACTTAACTAATGCAAATAGGATAGCCAAGAAGCTGTGCTACAAGTGGTGGCGGTCTTTCAATCATTGGGGAGCTACCAGGCTTAATAACCAAGAACTTTTAGATGAAATGAATTTTTTATAGTAATTTTTTCAAAGAAAATTTATTTTATTGTTTCTTTTTATGGTTTTGGGGAAAATAAAAGGAGAGGACAGTCCCATGCTACGTTTTAACAATTCCACCTGTATATGTAGGATGTATATATAGTGTCGTGGGTCGTAAGCTATTCTGAGCTCAGAAAAAGCTTACGACTCACGACATGATAAATATCCTATATCGAAGGATTCCAGTGCGAATAAAATCAAGAGCTTTTGAAATTTCACCTATGATTGCTTAGATAGTGACAAACGTTCTGATGAATTTCCTCTCTGGAGCAAGATGTTCAGTGCATAATGACGTAAATATGTTCAGCCAATCAAAATTTTGTCTTTTGAAATGTGTTTGCTTTTATTGTCTTGTTCAGCTGAATCCAATAGCTGCTTGGGGCTAGACTCAGACAGCCCCAAGCATTAATCTGAATTGTCAACAGTCCGTAGTGGACGTTATGAGCCACGCATTGTGTCAAGTAACAAGACAATTCCTGTACCCTAGGGTTGAAAAACTTGAGCCCCATGGTATGACTGAGCTTAGCAAATCATAATTTGTCTATTCGTGCAAGCTTTTTAATTGGAATTGTCAGTTATTGCCGATCAAAGCACTTGGTTAAGTCTAGTTTTAGGCCGTCCGCGCAATGAATTGGATTGCTACTTGACGTTCTAAATAAATTATCAATAAAGTTCCAAAAAATTTGTAGAAATTTGGGAATACATAGCCACTGAGGAAAAGTCAGTTTATGTTGGGTCATTATTGAATTTCTGACTTTCGAATAAGAGTCTTTAGTGGAATAAAATTCGAAATGAAGATTTGCGGTATTTACTAAAAATGAAGTTGATTTCGTCTTGAAAAATTATTTTCCTGGGTTCACAATTCAAGAAAAGCTTAAAGTAAAGATGTAAAGAGCCGTTCTCGTCCTCCTGCTTGGTTTGATCGAAAGCCACTATACATCTTGGTAAAAAATCTATTTTCTCTTTTTCTCACCTTATACTTGGGGTTAATCACTGTGGACGAAATATGGGGAGACAAATCTGAAATATCTTTCGCAGTGTACGAGAAAGCGCGAATCGTCGTCACATTAGCAATCAAGTAAACCAGCAAATTTGATAGAGTAAATGAAGTGTTTTCATTAAATGAATAGTATTGTTTATATGTTCGGCAGTGTAATTAAGAATCAGACAAAATCATCATGTTCTGAAAGAAATTATAACTTTTATATTTTGTGGAACTCATGACCTTCTCCTTCGGGTGTACTTTTGGATCTAATAAGATTACTTTCAAGCTTAGGTAAACAGCTTGCTGATCATTTAGCGGATTCAACAGGTTTTTTTAGTTATTTTAATTGTCAGGAATAAGAATGAAATGGGAGAAACTGCAATAAGTGTACAGAAGTTCGTCCAGTACCAAAAGAGAATTTGGTATGACTAACTGGAGACGACAAAAATAATCATTACAAATAAGAGTTGGTAGAGAATGCCAGGCGTGCAGTCGACCAGGAAAAATCAAGAAAGCTTAAGAGGATCCAGAGGGTGGAGGAGATGCATGTAATCACGACATTCGGAAAGGGAGAGTGGTAGATACGATAGTAGTGTTTATGAACAACGTATGATGCCCCAAAATGAGCATGCCTTTGCACAAAACATTCAGTACCTGTTTATAGATGGGAGAAAAATATTAAAGAGTTCCGAGACATGGTGAGACTAACAACAATATTTGTGAACTTAAGATGAAGGATTAAGTTAGGGGTCATTCAGACAGTAAATACCGTTTGATATCTGCCCCAGACATTTAATTCAAGATACGAAAAATACATGGTAACTTACATCCACGTAAAAAAACAATGATATTACAGGTATAATTAATAGAATAAGGATTGTGACATTGATGATATCGAACACGAAGATATTGAGATTGGTATATCATGACTTTATTATCCGTGGACATTGTAAAAGCATGGTTTTACTTTTTGAAATATGATTGGATTAAACTATAGGAATCTTTTGGAGGGGCATCTTATTCTTGTCATGGTTCAAAAAGGTGTTGTGGAAATATTTCTTCTTCCTTTGAAACTATTCCACATCTGCTTGTTCAGCTTTCTTTCGTTATTTTGGGGTTAAAGGAGCATTCAATACGCTCCAACACCGAAATGTATGTTTGTTTGTTTCGTCTGTGACTTAGTGTTGGATATAATCAGGAAAATGATTTTGATTCAAATGTTAAATTGAACAGTGATGTACGTGACTGCGTGAAGCTGCTGAAACGAAAAGGAAGCATGCAGTTTTAAATAAGAAGGGCTGGATAGACACGAAATTCCTTATGCCTTGAGGCATTCTGGGTGATGGGCTAATGCATTTTGAATATACAGAGGTCATGGGTCAAATTGTGTAAGAGGAGAATGTTAAATCTCGTATTTTTTATAGTGTTCTATGTTTGTTTTCTTCCTTTCTGGGTTTTAAACAGGAAACATTAAAATTTGCTAATTTTCTATTACACACTTGTCACATATCTTTTTTTCACAGGGCATGCAATAGTTCGGGACTACTTTTCCCAAATGCAATGACATTTGTTCTTAAGTTACTGCTGTCATCATTTTATTCGGTTCAACTCTCTTCAGCTCTTTAGTGCAAAATAACTTCTAAGGACTCTCCTGATGGATAGGTTTGGTAAGAAGTCCATTTTGACAATACCCTTTTATGTTTTCCCACTTAAGAGTATAGATTAGCAGTCTGTAGTATAGTGCCATGACCTAAGGCTTAAAGATTGAATAGATGTTGCTTAGTGATTTCAAAACTGTTTGTGTGTTTGATACATTTCGAGGATAGAAAATAGGATTTTTCAGAATATTTGTTGCAATCACAGCATAAAGGTGGCGTACTTTATCACTCTCTACTTGCTGTGCTGTTTTTCGCCATTGTAAATGTTTATTTCTTGACGCTATTAATTTCAGGAAGGAGAAACTAGAAGAAGTTAATAAGTTGGAACAAATACAAGGTCATCAAAATTGTGTTCGATTTTACAAAGCATGGGAAGAAAGGTATGGCACTAGTTATGCTGTTGCAAGGTTTGCTTTTCCTACTTTTATTCTTCAAATTTTATTTAATTAAAAACATGCATATCATCGTACCAAGTGATAACATTTATTTATTTTGATTACATTTAACTAGCATTTTACAAGAATATAAGTATTATGAAGAATTTTGTTGACAGTATAGCATACAAGAAACAAACAACTGATCTTGTTATTACTAATACTATTGGTTTCTTTTGTGAAATAGAATAAGAAAAGCTAGAAATACAAGGGACCGCCTCTAATGCGACCATTATGGAAATAAAGTCAGCATGATCTTTTAATGCTATCCCTGTAGCTGAAAATAGGGGTGTATTTTAATCTTTTAACGTTTTTTTTTCTCTTGTATTGTGTATTTTGTACTGTATCTATTTTTATTGTAAAATAGTAAGAAATTTTTCTTTTTTAAGTGGCAATCGATTCATACATAGGTACATACTTACATATATGCAAACATACTTACATACCTACCTACAAACATACATGCACACATAGATGCACACATAGATGCGCACATACATACGTACGTTTAGCTGTATTGCCCCATATAAAAATTCAATACATTATGGAAAACACAACAATCTTAATTCAAGCTTTGTCGTCGAGAGCAATTGTGCGAAGACTTTATCGCGGAATATTCGCAGAAGATATGTTTGTTGACTTCGGTTGTACCACATTTGTTGTTCCTCATTTCAAAGTAGTGTTCAGCTTGTTTTAGCCGAAAAAGAGCAGAGACTATTTGATATTGTCACTTTTGATGACTGTAGTGGCTGTCAGCAGACTCCCTAGGAGGGGCTAGGACAAACTGATAAAGCTCAAGTTAGATTATAGCCCACTCATTGCTCTCAGTACAAGTTTCCCTTTGCCCAATAGGATGGTCTGAACGAAGCTTCTGGCCATTAGTAGAAAAGCAAAGTCTCTTTTGTTTGAGCGGGTGTGAGGAGACTTTGCCACACAGAAAACATGGCGTCAAGGATTTTTCTTTGCTTTTTAGCTTGGTATGAATGTAAATAGGTGGTAATGGTAGGATACAACTTTGATGAACATCTAGCATCACCGTACAAGTCACTTTTGTTAAGTTTTGAGCAGAATGCTGGTCTGATGAGCGGGGAAACCCATTTTTTAGGGCCCTAGTGTAATTCATCTAATTCCACCATTTTTACAAATTGTATTCACATCACATCCGGATGTTGTGTGGTGAATTGTCACAGACTGCTTGTAACACATTCTGCGCCCCCTATTATCTTTGCCAACTATGTGTTTTTAGTAATTTAACCATATATTTATTATTATTATTGAGTGGTGGAGCAATACGAGCCCATGGGGGACCCAGGTGTAGAAACCCCAGCAAACCCATCCGACTACCAGCCCGATAAGGGTAAACTGGGTGCATGCATCACACCCAATTGTGTGCGATATTGATGTACATAAAAAAAAAACAGCACATGACCTTGCAGTAGGTGCCTGTTCAGGTTACCCCGTTTAGCCGTCCCACCCTGCATAAAACGGACACCAGAGCCGGAGACCCACAAAGCCTTCCGAACTAAGTAAAACAAGTAGAACTCGGTANAAGTAAGAACTCGGTACTCAGCCCTTCAGAACAAGAGATCCACGCTCACGACACCTAGATATGATGCTCCCCCACTACTCCCGCCCGTTAAACAGAAATGCATGATGTGTCAGCCCTTTTGGGACATGCACAACCGGTTAAGGTCAGGCAACTGACTGGCAAGTCTGCGGTTTGAGCGGGAATGTTATTATTATTATTATTATTATTATTATTATTATTATTATTATTATTTGAAAACTTTTGTCATCGATCTGATCTCATTGCTGTCATATCTCCTCATTAGGCCAGTCATAACTAATGACCTGGGGCTGATAAGGTTCATTTTTACACTTATTACATTTCTAGTACTCTTCTTATTACCCTGCTTATTGCTAACAAGGTCGTTTTCTGCATATCCACAATATTGTGCTCAATCTCCAGTTTTTGAATCCATTTGGGAAATCCTTTGCTAATACTTCCCAAAGCTCCTATCACAACAGGTGCCACTTGCACATTTCACAAGCCCCAGAGTCTTCCTATTTCTCTTTTTAAATCTTGGTATTTCTCTACCTTCTCTTTTTCTTTTTCTTCTGTTCTTTTGTCAGCTGGTACAGCGATATAGATGATAATGCATTTATTTTTTATTACAATGTCTGCCTTCTTGTTTCAATTACATTCTCGCATTGTATATTGATGTACCACAATATTTTTACGTTATCATTTTCCATCGTCCCTTCCGGGGAAATTTCATACCATTTCTCATTGTGCTCAAAACCATCCTTTCTGTATAAGTCCCAGTGAATCCTTCTGGCAACTCCGTCATGTCTTCTTTTTTATTCTTTTTGCGCTAGGTTTTCACACTCACTAAATAAGTGCTGGACACCCCCACCTCTGTTTCCACACATTCTACATATAGGACTGTCGACAGTTTTATCCATTTTATGCTTAATGTACTTTGTTCTAATTACGTGCTCCTGTGCAGCACATATCAGAGACTGTTTCTATTTTCAAGGCACTTTTTGCTTGCTATGTATGGCCAGTTTCTTTAAAAAACTGGCCATACATATTTTTTTCCAACCATCATTGTTTACACTCCTCCCGCTTTTGTCTTTTAAACACTTTCTTCTCCAGGGTTCCTTTTGTTGGGATGGTCTCGGCTACTTTCACACCATTTATAAGCGTTTCTTCAGAATTCAAAACGTATTGAAGGAGACTATGCCCCTCTGGTCTTACTACCACTTCTGTGCTATTCAAACCTCTGCCACCTTCTTTTTGTGTCATAAAAGTCCTATCAATATCACTTTTTGGGTGGAACGCATCATACATTGTCATTGGTTTTCTAGTTTTCCTGTCAATTCTTTTAAGTTGCTGTCTTTTCACTCAATTATCCGCGCCCTGTATCTAAAAATTGCTACCGCACAGGTGATCACTGCTGTTATCTTATTTTTTCCGTTTAATTTGGATTTGAAAATTGATCTCAGTCTCTCCCTATATTCTTTTTTTCCCTTTCATTTCATTCTCTTGATCTTTTCTAGTTCAATTATTCCTAAATATATATAACCTTCCTCTTCAACCTCCTTCATTGCCTCCCCATTCGGAACAGCTATACCGTCACACCTGAGAATCTTACCCCTCTTCGTAATCAGCACACCACATTTTTTTATTCCAAATTCCATCCCTATACCCTCACCAAATACATTAGGGTATACAAGTCAATTTCGTCCTCATTTTTGCCATAGAGTTATAAGTAAAAATAAAAATAAAATAATAAAAAGTAANCCATTTGGGAAATCCTTTGCTAATACTTCCCAAAGCTCCTATCACAACAGGTGCCACTTGCACATTTCACAAGCCCCAGAGTCTTCCTATTTCTCTTTTTAAATCTTGGTATTTCTCTACCTTCTCTTTTTCTTTTTCTTCTGTTCTTTTGTCAGCTGGTACAGCGATATAGATGATAATGCATTTATTTTTTATTACAATGTCTGCCTTCTTGTTTCAATTACATTCTCGCATTGTATATTGATGTACCACAATATTTTTACGTTATCATTTTCCATCGTCCCTTCCGGGGAAATTTCATACCATTTCTCATTGTGCTCAAAACCATCCTTTCTGTATAAGTCCCAGTGAATCCTTCTGGCAACTCCGTCATGTCTTCTTTTTTATTCTTTTTGCGCTAGGTTTTCACACTCACTAAATAAGTGCTGGACACCCCCACCTCTGTTTCCACACATTCTACATATAGGACTGTCGACAGTTTTATCCATTTTATGCTTAATGTACTTTGTTCTAATTACGTGCTCCTGTGCAGCACATATCAGAGACTGTTTCTATTTTCAAGGCACTTTTTGCTTGCTATGTATGGCCAGTTTCTTTAAAAAACTGGCCATACATATTTTTTTCCAACCATCATTGTTTACACTCCTCCCGCTTTTGTCTTTTAAACACTTTCTTCTCCAGGGTTCCTTTTGTTGGGATGGTCTCGGCTACTTTCACACCATTTATAAGCGTTTCTTCAAAATTCAAAACGTATTGAAGGAGACTATGCCCCTCTGGTCTTACTACCACTTCTGTGCTATTCAAACCTCTGCCACCTTCTTTTTGTGTCATAAAAGTCCTATCAATATCACTTTTTGGGTGGAACGCATCATACATTGTCATTGGTTTTCTAGTTTTCCTGTCAATTCTTTTAAGTTGCTGTCTTTTCACTCAATTATCCGCGCCCTGTATCTAAAAATTGCTACCGCACAGGTGATCACTGCTGTTATCTTATTTTTTCCGTTTAATTTGGATTTGAAAATTGATCTCAGTCTCTCCCTATATTCTTTTTTTCCCTTTCATTTCATTCTCTTGATCTTTTCTAGTTCAATTATTCCTAAATATATATAACCTTCCTCTTCAACCTCCTTCATTGCCTCCCCATTCGGAACAGCTATACCGTCACACCTGAGAATCTTACCCCTCTTCGTAATCAGCACACCACATTTTTTTATTCCAAATTCCATCCCTATACCCTCACCAAATACATTAGGGTATACAAGTCAATTTCGTCCTCATTTTTGCCATAGAGTTATAAGTCACCCATAAAAAGTAAGTGATTTAGGGACAGTTGTCCTCTATGCCATTCATATTCTGCGTTTACTTTTCTGATAATAAAAGACATTGGTATCATACACAGATAACCATGGCTAAAGACTGTCAGCTTGAAAGATACCTCGTTTCACCTCTGCGTCTCCCATTTCTTCTCCGTTAGACGTGCAAGATAGGTTCCACTTTTCCATGCTTTTAACTAAAAATTCTCTGACGTTTTTTGCTATTCCAAACATTTCCATGCACTCCTTTATTCAGCTATGGGGAAAAAATCATAGGCCTTTTTGTAAACAATCCACGCCATAGCTAGATTTGTGTGCCTCTTTCTACAGGCTTTTAACACTGTTTTGTCGGTTAATAGTTGATCTTTTGTCCTAAGGCTCTTGCGCCTAAGACCTTTTTGTTCTCAAGGCAACAACGTTTCACTTTCCAAATAACCATACGTTTCCTCTGATATTATTCTAGTCATCAACTTGTGGCAGGCTTTGTTGTAAGAAAATTTCAGGTGTGTGATGAATCGCACGCCTAGAAGCAAAATCCTGAATTCAGGCGAGTGATTAATCGCACGCCTGAATCTATTAGGCGTGCGATGGTGTGCGATTATATTAATTGTCAATTGAGATATATAATTGAGACTGTTGATCAAAAATTGTTTTCTTTAATTCTTATTTGAAAATTCGAACAGAAGACATTGCACTGTTTTTAGTGGCCAACATGAAGAAAGAAATTGCAACAAGTGAGTCAATGACGTCAATATTTTTGTGATCCGCTACTGGTTCAAAAAAAAGTTAAATGAATTCAACTTTCTTTTTGATTTATTTTGAACCGTTCACGTGAACAATAAATCTGCTCACATTATACAAATATTTATTGAAAACAAAAGAAACCGTTCCGTACCGTACCGATCCGTCGTCAATTTTCCAGAGTGGATAATGGCCTTTAAAGGAACCAAATGAACAGGTGTGTGTGTTGGAAGCAAATAGAAAAAGATATATTTTTAAACACGGGAGAAACGAGAGGGTTTTTCCCTTTTAAAAGAAGCAAAACGTCTGGGAAAAAATGTGTTTACAAACACGAGAGAAACTCCAGAGGGTTTTTCCATTTTCGAAAGAAGCAATTAATAACAGAAGGAAAATTTGTTTATGTTAAGACGATTAACAAATATGTCTAATTTAATACCAAGACCAATAGCTAAAGTAATAGTTTTTTCTTCCTTCTTAACACAAGGGTAAACAGTTTGGTAAACAAACTATTGCTTTAAGGAGTGTTCGGTAAAAACAACGAGCTTTTAAAAGAACTTAATAATGATCTCTATTAAAAAGATCTGTGAATAAATAAACTGTAAATTATTCATAAACTTCAAAAAATGTGATCTTTTGAATAACTTTGAAATAAGCGAACCTATTTTTATGTCACACTCTTACCTTACGCACAAAAATATAGAAAGAAAGTATTAGAGAATTTAAAGGTCACAAGACTTAATCCTCAAAGTATCTGTCTCAAGAGATGAATTTGACTTTTAAGAAAGAAGCATAAACATTGTTATTTTTATTAATAATGAGAATTCAAATAAGCCGTGCGATATACCGCACGCCTAGCAAATTATACTCGTTTTTAGGCGTGCTTTTTTTCGCACGTCTAACACCATTTAGGCGTGTGTTGAGGCGTGCGCGTGCGATCGCACGCCTTATATAAAAAAGCCTGTTGTGGGCGGTAATTATCCATAACACTTCTCTTTGAGATAGTCTTTCGGCATAGGACGGTGTAACCATAAGTCATCCACACGGAAAGACAATGTTCTTCGATTAATATCTTCTTCAACTGTTCAGCAATTCTATTGTGCAAGTTTCTAAGGTTCTTAATTATTAATCTTAATCGTTAATCATTAATCCTTAGTCTTTATTATTATTATTTTTATTATTATCATTATTATTATTATTATTGTTATTGTTATTGGTATTAATATATTATTTTTTCTTTTTGCGTTTTCTATACAATTCTAAGCTGAATGCTACCTAATCGTTTAAGGCAAAGGAAATTTAGTTAAAACTTTTGCACTGCTCATCATCATCATCATCAGCATTTTTTATTATTATTATTATTATTATTATTATTATTATTGTATCGTCTGATAAAACTGGTAATGCATAGTCCACTTTCAGCTTACATCCCTTAGCTTGAGACAGTGTGCATGTTGTATCTGTAGAAAACGTAAATAGGTGTTACTGCTATTTCTTATGTCCGGTATTTTTCAAACAGTCCTAGCCGTGCACAAGAGGCCTGCTTTCTGGAATGACCGTTTTCCTACTTCAAAGTCAAGTGCTGCAATGTAATTCTTGAAATTTTTAAAGACTACTACAAACGCCCCGATGACCACTAGTATTATTGCAACATTCTTTACATCATCCTTCCACATTTTCAAAATTTAGTATTTGAAATCGTTACAGTGTTCTAGCTTGCCCTCTTTCTTCTTCACTAGAGTGTCATATGGACATGCCTGATCGATTATTTGGCAACTCTTTCCTTTCTTATTCTTCAGGGTGATATCTGGTTTGCTATGATAAATGCGAGTTTTAATTTGAACTGGAAAGTCCCAAAATAATAGTACTTTGTCGTTTTCAAGTACCTTATTGCTTTTGTCACAATATTGTTGTAGTATTTATCGTCGCATTCGAATCCGAATGTCTTGTATAGATACCAATGCAGGACAGCTTCTATCCTGTCATGTCTCTAGCTTTTACATTCACCCCATGCCCATTTTTGACATTCAGATACCATATAAGCAATGATCTCGTCCCTTTACCCGCACATTCTGCATTTTGATGTCATCTTTATAAATATTGCTTTTTACCCAGTTCGTTCTTAAGGCATGGTCTTGTGTCGCTAAAATCATCCCCTCAGTTTCTTTAGAAAGCCAAATCCATGACTTCTCTTCATCTCTTTTGTCCATTTTCTCCTGTGGAAAATCGGATGAAGTTTCTTTTGGAGGTATCCATTCTTCCTTTCCTTAGTAAGTTCTTTCTCCCTATCTTTCGGTTACCCCCATTAGATACAATACCCTCTTACCCAACTTTTGCCAATAACCTTTCGCAGCTGTTGTTGATGTGATAGCCAATGGTAGCTTGTTCGATCTTTATTTATTCTTCAACACTTAACAATCCCCTGCCTCCCTTTTCTCGCTTACAGTTTAATCGGTCTACGTCAGCCTGGGGATATAGTGCTCTACAGATGTCAAGCGACTTCCTAGTTTTCCAGTCCAGTTCTTGTATTTCTGGTCTTGTCCAATCCAACAATTCTGCACTGTATCGCATTATGGTTACCACCTTCGCATATCTGGCTTGGATTACATTTCCAGCCTTCAGTCTTTCTATTCTTTTCATTTTTCTACCATATTCTTCCATTAGCTTCTCTTCCACTTCCCTGTGCTTATCATTAAATTGGAGAATTCCTAAATACTTGTACTCTTCTTGGTCACCCAATGATCTTATCTTTTTGTCACCAGGCAATTCAGTTCCTTCACTCATTACAAATTTTCCTCTTTTCATCTGAATCATTGCACATCTTTCGATTTCGAAGTTCATTCCTATGCCTTTACTTAACACCCCGACTGTTTGAATGACAGTGTCTAACTCCTCTGGACCTATTGTTTTAAGCTTCAGGTTATCCATATAAAATAAATGACTCACTTTTGGCGTGTTCTTTCAAGGATGACACATTTCCCTCATGTCATTAGGCAGCTGTGACAGTGGAATCAATGCTGGGATGAATAAGAGAGGTGACAAATTGTGGCCTTGGAAAATGCTTTCCCTGATGTTCTACTTATTCTACTGCTCTCCTCCTGCGGTCACTTCTGTTCCACAATGTTTCATGAATTTCCTAAGCAATTCAACCACATTAGGCGAGACCCTACACAACTGTAGGCATTCCAACAGCCAGAACTGAATTCAAGAGCAGACCTTTTGCTGCTCCAGAATTAGACCTTTTTTAAATCAACTGAGTACAATCTATTGATCCTGTACTGATCTATTCTTTCTTCATAACGGGTGATTTTGGCACTTCTGACCAAGAGTTTTCGTTTTCACTCGTCCTGCACCGTTGTTAATCATTTCCTTTTAACTCTATACTTTGTTACTAAGAGGTTAGATTTTTCCTTGCTTTTTTCACTCAACTGTCCTTTGCGTTCTCTTTCCAAGACATTTACGTCCTTTCTCAGTCCTTTAATATAATTTTCGATTCGCCTTTACCACCATGGTTCTCGTATTTCATTCTTAACAGATTTCTTCAGCCTCATTTTGTCTGCAACTCAAACGCTGACAGCGCTAATAAGATTTTTAGTTTGTGTAAGATTGTTTGTATGGACATATTTTACCACTGCTTTGGTTTTAACTGTTAACATTTTAAGAGAACTCTTATCAACCTTTTTGAATGCGATACCATCAGTATTACTACTTTTAGCCATTATTTCTTGCAACTCATCAATTATTATGGTTTGTGCTTCTTGATCGGGTACAAACTTGTCAACCTCAAAATGGTTTTCATCTATAATTTTAATAGTTTCAATATAATGTCGTTCGTCATATCGTTCTGTGGTGTTCGGCCATCAATATTTATTTCATTTATTGTAGGATCCGTAGTAGCGCCCTCACTCTTGACGACCTCTACTTAATTTTTGTTTTGGATATTTTCGAGCTCAAGTTCAGAGAGCCAGCCATTCTTTGTTATCCCCTCGCCTGTTCACATAGTCGTTGTTCAGGCACTTCAATTTCTAAGACACCACGCTCTCTCCATTCCCAGAACATCCGCTGTCTGTAGCCGCGTGCATATCGTCAAAAGGTTTGCTTGGATAGAAACATTCCATTATTACCCTGTTCACTTCTTTTGACCAATTTGTTCGAGCAGTAGTATTATGACGACCGGCCTCACACTGCCCAACTGTGGGCCACCCACCGGACGAGGCACCTTCATATGCTGTTCCAATGCGATTTACATCGCTCTTTTGAAACATTGTTCAGACATTTTCACTCAGGGGGGTTAGTTTTGGTGAGGTGCCACTGTGACCAGTATATTTTTTTGAGACACGATCTCTGGGAAGGCTGCTGATCAGAGCTGAAGACCTCCACCTGGCCATAAGACATAAACCTGCCAGACGTCAACTTGTTGTTTCAAATCTTGGAATTTGGTTTTTTATTCAGAGTTCTCCTTCTTTTAGGTGGACTGCCAACCAAGGCTAATGAGCTCCACCTACCCAGGGCTAACAGGTACTACACCTAGCCCAAGGGTGACCTGGAGGTAGTTGTGGCAAAGAGTAACCTCATTCGCCCAAGTCGAAACTCCACAATCGGATGCATTTTAATGTCATACCCAGGACAAATTATTATTATTATTATCGAGTGGTTACACACCATCTAGTGATGGATGGGTGAAAAACCTACATTCAGCGCCCAACAACATTATTATTATAAAATTATTGTTATTATTATTATTATTATTATTATGAGTAGTAGTAGTAGTAGTAGTAGTAGTAGTAGTAGTAGTAGTAGTAGTAGTAGTAGTAGTAGTAGTAGTAGTAGTAGTAGTAGTAGTAGTAGTAGTAGTAGTAGTATATGATTTGAATTGGCTTTGTTTAAATATGATCCGTGCCAAGACCCAACCATGGGCTTCAAGCAGCAGAAGAAATGACGAGGGGAAAATCTACATGGAAAGAATTTTACGCAAGATGTGTGATGTACCCATAAGTGTTATCTTTTTATTTCAGAAAGAGAGATATTTCCATGGATTTGGTTAATTTGATATTGTGCATTTTTTGATACCATTACCAGAGTTTCGATTATTTTAGAAAAAAATATTTTTTTTAAATATCCCAAAGACCTGTAACATCCTATCTTGGATGAAATCACTACTACAACCTACAAAAGAGTTTACTTGAAGCACCACCGCACCAAGAAATCACCATAGTAATCATGTAAATGAAGTCTGGAGCATCATTCTGCCCACTCGATCATATGAGTATCATTGCCTTCCAAAAGTGTTCCCACTTGCGTACACTATTCTGGAGAATCGTAACGAAAATCAGGAAAGAGGAAAAATTCCTATTCATTTGGAAAACGAGGAATGACTGTATTAACGTATACAAAGGCTCGCCGAAAGACCCATCAAACTTTAGACCAATAATACTACAGCCCGTACTGTAGAAAGTTTTTATATCCCTTATTCTCAATAGACAATACAACTTTACATCTTGTTACCAGTATATAGTAAACTAAGTTGCAGAAGCGATTTGAAATAATATATCTGGTGTTGTAGAGCACACGGAGACTTTACACACATCAAACATGCCAGGAAAATACAAAATAGCCGTTTAGTTACATTTTGGGATTTTAAAAACGCCTTTGGCGAAATCTGCCACCGAATACCAACATCAGCCGTTAAGTTTCAAAATGAGCCATCACAAATGATTAAGCATTCAATGATGTATAACGACACCATAACACGACGTTTTGCATGGAAGAATGTACATGCGGAATGAATATGGTATGTTTATTACCTTATGCATTAAAATACGGCAACGCTAATCAGCCCAGCTAAACTTTTTGACATTTCCTACTGTTATTCTGCTTCTGACAATTAAACGAGACGCTTAAAGGTTTTCTGGTGTTTTTTTTCATGTACTTCATACTTTCTATTGTGTTCCTAATTGCATGGATTCGGTTTGGTTTTGTTTTCTTAGGTCGTCAAGTCAAATGAGTTTGGACACTAGGTTAAAAATCACCCTCGATATGTGGTCGTTTTTGTTTCTTTTCTTTTCTAGAATGTGCTGGCTAAAATGTTCGTAAAGGCTGAGAGGCATCGATGCCTTAGTCATTTTGCAAAACAACATGCTTTCCATTTAAAGAATTACCCCCTTGTGTCTTAACTTGCCGCTACATCATCTCCTGTCAGTTTGAAATCAACATAATGACACTATCGTTTCGGCATCTTATCATTATTTATGCCAGTGTGATATCAATATCTATACTAGCTCCTTTGGACCATGTCAGAAAGTAATTTATGAAAGATATCTGTTAAACAATATATTGATTACATCTTCAACTCATACTTGAACTGAACTTTGAATGTCAGTGTTATATTGTTACACTGTTATTGCATTTTCTTTAATTTTTATCTCCCACAGGCAGCAACTTTATATTCAAACAGAACTATGTGAAATGAGGTACTTAATCGATGTTGATTTGTAAGATTTAGTTCTTTTCTTTATATTACATGTCTTCTTATTTAATTGTCACGTTATCAGTGGCTCCGGTATATTTGTATACACTGACACATCTTATTTTGATAAGATAAAAGAATCATTATTTATTGGATGTTAGAAATCCGACCTCAAAGATATTATTAGATTCGCGTTGCTGTTGGCTATTTTTTGTAGATCTCGTCCTCTTACTTCATGTAAATGTAGTTTTATTCTTTTTTACTTTTTATTTAATGTTAAATGTATTGAGAAATTCTATGAAAAACAATGTATTTGGTAATTCTACTTGTACTTTGGTAATGAGTAAGGTTTCGCTGGAATTGTCAGTGAAAAAAGCTCATGTCGCAAAATTTTGCTGTCATTGTTCACAACATTATTTTTGCTTGCAATGTAAGACTATAAAGCTTGAGTTACTTATTTTGATTATTTATATTTTCAGTTACCTTTAGTATAAATATCTATTAATGCTTGTGTCAGCATTTTGAAATTACGAACAGTGGTATTTTAGAATTCACTGTATGATACTTGTACCAAAATAATTTCACACAATCATGGGATAGGGGCTTACCTGC
Organism: Morbakka virulenta; assembly: GCA_003991215.1. Taxonomy (NCBI): domain Eukaryota; kingdom Metazoa; phylum Cnidaria; class Cubozoa; order Carybdeida; family Carukiidae; genus Morbakka; species Morbakka virulenta. Next base: position 2,226,098 of record RDPX01000069.1, on the reverse strand, counting down.
CTGCATAAAACTCAAAGTAATTTTACATAATTCTTAAAATGGCTTGCTTACAGTTTTCCTTCAGTTAAAGCTTGATCTGGCGAAGAAACATTATTTGTGAAATAAGTTGTATAGAACAAGGCTATTGGTGCAGCCTGTGTGAGAATGGTAATAAATCAGATAAAATGTAGTGTTAAGAATATTGAAGTGGTTATTGTTGATGAATGATAAGAAGAAAATACAATCTACATGCATTTTAGCTTAAAAGACTATGCAAATCAAGTACGCAATTTGGAGGAAACAGAAGTGTGGGACATAATTATCGATTTGCTGCAAGTATGTGTCAGAAAAGTATTATTTGCGTTTACTATTATTCATTTGAAGCTCTACTTTTTAACATACCAAGAGTGCAAATCGGGATACACGCTTGGAATTTTGTAGACTTGGGTTGGAAACAAAGGTGATTTGTGCGTAATGCTTTCTGACATTTAAGGCTGGAAAATCACCCCTTAGAAATATAACAATCTTAATGTGTGTGTATGGCTCCCAATCACGTTTCCAGGGCTCCATTGTTGTTACTCCGGGAAAAAGGGTTGTTTGGGTCCTACAATAGCTTTATAAGTTACCGATTTTAGGGCCAATTTTTCCGCCCCAGGGGGACTTTAACTCGTGAACCCCAAACACAGGACTCTGAAAGACCTGACCTTACTTCTGTAGTATTGAAGCAATAAATTTGACTTTAAATAAATTTGATTTTCTTTATGAGGATATTTTTCCAGATTTAGAGCTGTAGTATTAACATATACCCGTAGAGTTAGAAAACAGTTCTTACAGTTGACGAAAAGAAAGTGTCATTTCTTCAGTTATTCCCGTTTTTAATGGGTTTTTTATATCCACATAGTGGCTAAACAGATTTTATAGAAGCTTTCTCTTTTATCTGTGAAAAAAACTCACAATATTTTCCATGCTGGGGTCTACACCAATTGGTAGCACCCATTTATGTATGTCAGTAATCCTACCAACATCATGAAGAACTTAATTTCCGTCCTGAATTACAGTCTAGTTCGACATCAACTTCTAGTGCTATGTTGTTTTCGGAAAAATTATCGAATCATCTTGATACAATAAAATCCGTTAGCCGTTAATTTGACTTTGTAGGATTTTTACCCTAGACGTCCCGAACGCGACTTCGTATGCTTTCATGAATTTTTTATTGGAAAATTTGTATGTCAATTTTATATCAGCTGTGCACTCTAGTAAGAGCGTTACATCAATATATATATATATATATGTGTGTGTGTGTGGTAATATATATATTATAGCCAGAATTTTGTGTTTAATCGAACATATCGATAAAAATTACTTCAAGCAAGACTTGCGCATCATCCATTTGCCTTCTCTTGCCACCCAGCGTGGGTTTATCACATTTCTGAGTTCTCGATTACAATTACTATGGGGTCAATGTGCAATCCTTATTTATTAACGAAATATGACATATTTTTAGAACATCAGCTTTCCACGGTGTACCGAGCCATTTTGATTGCCTTACCTGATTGTTTTTAATTCGTACACACATTTCAAGATTTTACACAAGTCCTCCAATGCGTTTACGTGATTTTTTATAATAAGTATAATGATTGTAGGCGTGTTTTAATGTCATAAAAATATTCCCGTAATCTGGATCCTAGAGCCGGCTCTAGACGGTGGGAAAGCAGCATGTAAATGGTAACTATGATAAACTTTGCTCATAGAATTTTGCTGCAACACCCTGTTTAAAACACTATTAACACTAGCACCATCACGTGGTAAAAACTATTTTTTTAAGCAATCTTCTAAGCGATGAATTTTAAATCGATCTGTGATCCATTGTAATATGCCATCTGCACCTTGACTTTGCAGATCTTTTAAAAACAAAAGTTAAATCATTGGCACGTCACTGTCTGGGTCAACAAAAAGCACAGAAGTGCACACTTCTCGATCACTTCAGAATCTGTTCTGCTAGCACACAGAACAGTGACAACATATGAAGGCCTTATTTTCGATTTTACCTTGTCGTCGAAAATAGATTGACTGACAAAAGAAACAAATTTGACGCATTTTTTAATGTGTACGTGGCTGATATTAATTTGGACCCCATGTAAACCCGCAGTTTTTGTCAAGCCCTCAACATTTGCGATTGGGTACCACTTTAGCAATTAAGTATGCAATGCCAAATAACGAAGATTCTTTCTCGTTCAATTTCCCTTATTTTTTCTGAAACTGTATAATATGGCTGAGCTGTGTGGTTCTTTCTGAGTTATCACTTTTTTCACAGCTTGTTCAGCATCAAGTGTTTTTTTTTTAACAAAAATTAATTTTATTATTTGTAACAGTGAAAAGATTGAATAAAAGAATAAAACATTTACTTGGGCTTGCGCAATATTTCCAATTTGGACTTGAGTATATTTTTATTCCTGTTAAAAAAGAATAATTACAACGTCGTCACTGTAACGAAGAAATGGGAAATTACATTTGTAATTCAAAATGTTTACGAAGTAAAAACGTGCTCTGGCCACAATGTATGTTTAGAAAAAAAAAAAGAGAAATGTTTAAAGACAAGTGAACAACAAGGAACATGTTTTTGTGGGCCAAATGCTGGTACCACATGGTGAAAAGTAAAAAGTAACAAAAACAAATTTTTTTTAATTTTAAAACTCGTTATGAATGTCCGTACACAACACTGAATTTGTTTTCTTTGCTTCCTTTGCTTCCTTTTATTGATTTTAATCTTTGTAAATCTTCCCCTGGTACCAACCGGTTATTGCTGTATTGAAAAACTATTTTAGTATTGAGAAAAAAAGTTTTTTAAATGTTATAGATGGGTTTTACGATAGCCTATTTCTTTAATTGAAAGTCACATGAATTTTTAACAGAAGGTGATTAAAAGGCAATCGGTAGTTAGCGAATATTTCAAAGAAAAATATCAGTGAAATTCCAAATATGATCGGAAAAATCCAATCGCTTGCCATTATTTGAAACTTTGCAATTTGTTTTTTTGTTGTACAACCTGTGCGAAATATGCAAAAGCAGAATGCTGTGAATAAGCGAGAGATGTACGTGCATTTAAAGAGCTAATATCGGGGAAGAGGGTAGGGAGGCTGTACCCCTTTATTCTTCGCCTCAGCTTTCTTATCTTACGCAATAATATGGAAATAATGATATGGTTACTTCGCCAGACTTAAACATAAGTCTATTTTACGTTACGGGATTACCACCAAAAGGTCCTCAGTGGAGCGAGATCTTAAAATATACCAGTTAAAAAAGTTATTAAAAATTCATGGAAAAATTATTTTTTAATGATAATTACTTAATAATTTTTTAGGTTTATTCTGACACTCAGTAGACATTAAGGTATAGTGTGAAAGCTGACCTTTTTAGGAAGTCGCACTATCTTTACATGACTCTAAACATACCATAACCATTTTTTTGCGGTTTTTGTTACACGTGGTACGTTGAATTTACATAATAAACTGTATACTGTTTTTGGTGACAAAAATGCAGATGTCAACACTTAAAGAAACCATTTATATAATTACTTTAAGACCCTATCATATTGTGAGGTAAAAAAAGTACTTTTGACATCCTTGCAAGGTAACAATTCTTTTAATTATTTCCTAAATCAAAACAATGGAAGTGTACCAAATCAAAGTCGAAAGATCGTTGTTTTCTTTTTAAGATAAACGTTTAAAGTTGTATCATTTAAACATTTTTAAAGTTAATTTTTATTACTGATAAAGATAAAGTATTTGGAAGGGTTTTGCTTTCTAAATTTACTTAGGGTCTGCTGCATCTTCATAAAAATGGCTTGATTCATATGGATATCAAGCCTGATAATTTGTTTTTGGGTAGAGATGGATTGTATAAAATAGGTGATTTTGGACTGGTTCTGGAGTTATCGCGGGTAAGTAGTATATGTTATAATATCACATTTTTTTGATGCCAGAAATAAAATTTTTAAAATTATTTTCCTCTATGGTGTCTGCTACAGTTAGAACACTTCTCTAAGTAGTTTGGAGCTAGGTATATTAGTTACTGTAATTCCAAGATATTTGTGTCATAAGCGTACCACCCGTATGTCAGAAACATCGATAAATCCTCTGTCTTACGCAAGCCTAGAGTTTAAATATGAGGGAGGGTCAAAAGATTGAGTCAATATTGCATGGGCTTTAGGTCAGTAAAAGGGATTTTTAACGTTAAAATGCACCAAACGATAAGAGCGATAACAGTATTCCTCAGAAAGAATTAAACTGAGCATATAAAATAACCAAGAAATGGCTTACACAGATAATGAAACTGTAGGAGTAAAGGTTTCAGAGGCATTTTCGATCTGAAATGACTTAATCAATTGTAAATTAGAATTATCAACACTTAAGTGAAATTTAATTTTTGTTTAAGGTTTTACAATGGCGTATGACTGTTGATTTTTGTTATAGGAGATTTCGGATGCATTGGAGGGAGATCCTAAATACATGGCACCCGAACTCATGGAAGGAAAGTTCACGAAATCTGCAGACATTTTTAGGTAGGCTGTTGTAATGTATTTTTTTCTGACTATATTTGTTTTCCAAATATTGAAAATTAACATTGCCCCAAAACTAATGTTTTTTGGATACCCCACAACCCCGTAGCTATGCAATGGACTAATTTTGTTTTGACAGTTACCCAGTTCCAGCTTTGTATTGGTATGTATTAAAATAAATTATTTGATATCACATTTGAACTTACCAATCACAATATGATTTATGTCCAATGTCCAATGTGAAGTGCTTTAAATTGCTTAAAACCCATTTACCAACATACTTTGAAGATAAGTAAATTCGCGAATTTACTCGATTGGACTAAACAATATGAAGAAAATTCAATGCAGATTTAGTTTTCTAATACACATATTAATCACATTTATACGTAATGGCGTTATGCCGAGACGAGTGGCTTCAAGAAAAAAAGAAATAACCGGGAAAGAAATGCTCTTGCGAGAGTTTTGTAGGAGCAAAAAAAACAAATTTCCAGTCAACCTAATAATCACAAAGACGTAAATCAACTGCCTAAAATTAAATGAAAGGAATGAAATAAATACCTGTCTGTATACTTAGATATTGAAACAGAGTGTCAAACCATCAAACATTAACAGCTTAGTCGCCAGTCGAATTTCACTATTGACCGACAAGCCCAAACAGTTTAGGTTTTCACGTTCAACTATCTATACATATATGTGGTTGTGTTTCCTCATCCAGTGAGGTCGAAGCCACAAAGCCATGTGGAATCGATGAATTTTATTAGCCTATTTGCTTTTTTGTTGCCTTGCATTTTGACATGTACATTTTCCATCTTCCATTAAGGCATGTTTGTATGAATAGCAGTTTAATATTTTTCGTTTTTCAGTCTGGGTATTACTATACTCGAGTTAGCAACTGGCATTCAACTTCCAACTGGCGGTGATCCCTGGCAGCAATTAAGGCATGCCTCTTGGCCAATCGGTATAACTGAAGGTAATTTCTTCTTTAATTTATAGTATTTGAAATATTATATTCATCTGAACATCTCCCGCATCACATCTCATAAAAAATCATTGTAACATGTTTTTACTATGTTTTTATTACATCTTACAATTATTATAACTTCAGAAGAAGTTGATATTTGGACTGAAAAATTTGCGAGACTACTGCTCTTTATGTATTTGTTCTGTAGGTAAAAACTGGTGACCAATGGTTAGGAAAGCTGAATGAACACCCACGGACAAAAGTCTATGACCCCCATCTAAAAATTAATACCACTCTCCCTTTAAGAAAATTGATGACACCCCTTGAAAAATTCAAAAAATTGTAAGGTGGGGGAGGGGGAGGGAGAGAGAGGAGATGCCATGTGAGTGAGCCAGCAGGACAACTACCTTCCCGCTAATATCTGACAGCACCAATGGACAATATTAGTATGAGGGTCGTGTATTCTTAGTAATTAATCAATCAATCATAATAACTCATTAGTTTACTACATTTTTTTGTGTAAACATTAATATATTAAAAATGTAGTCGGAAAAAATTTCCATGTTTTTGAGAAATTTTTATATACATTTACATTTAGCAAGGTACAGGCGGTATTTGTTTGTTTTTTTCAATAGGATCAGTAAAAATCAATACATCTAATCATTGCCGAAAGTTGAAATAGTATTTTTTTTGTTTATTTCGTCTGTGGCTTCTGGTCAGTAGCATACGACAATTGGTTTAAAATATTATTAAGCCGTAGCCTTGTTTAACCTATTCCAAGTTAGGATCTTTAGGAAATGGCAATAAGAGGCAGATCTGCATATCTGCCATAAAGAGGCAGATGCAATATCTTGTTTCACAGTAATAGCTATGGTGGTATTTAAGTGTCACGACTGGGATCAAAGGGAAAACATGGTAGAGCAACGCAGCATGCAATTTATCTTTGAAGCCTGAATGCTTGAGGAGCAAATAAAAGCACGAGTAATATGTAATTCGTGAGAGTTTTCGATGGTAAAATTGGAGGGAGGACCTCGATCGTCAATTTTTCCAACAGGTCAGTCACTTGATCATCATAATTTAGTTTACAACTTCCATATATGTTTTTACATCCTATTGATCTGTGAACAAGAAAAAGGTTTATGTTTTCGAAAAACCTTTTTGTATCTTTTCTACATTATTCCCTTTGAAACAAAAGCCTTTATTGGAAACTTAACATGGAAAACATAGCAGGCTTTGCATTTACGCATGAATAGCCCAAGTACCGAACCGCTAAAACAAAAGCTAAAACAATGGTCCAGCAAGACTGTCTGAAACAAATTCAAGAAGAAATTGATGAAGTAAGTGCACTTCCACTTCACAAGCAATTTTATGCTGTCCTAAAAAGACTACAAAGCAAATCAGAACATATAATTTGGGGACTTACATGCTTTTCTTTCAGCATTGCTCTTCCGTGTTGTGATAGCCACGGTAATATGGAAAGCTGAGTCAGAGTGTATATAATCGTTCACTATTGGTGGCAAACTAATTTCAAATCTCACTTATGCAGACGAAATGGCACTTACAAATAACTCTCAGGAAGAACTTCAAAAATTTCTTGACTGCTTAGTAAAATACTCAGCTGAAGTTGGACTTTTTGTCAACATTTCAAAAACAAAATGTATGACAACCGATCCACACAGCAATCCTGATCTCAGAATAAATGGCAGTACCTTAGAACAAGTACACAATTTTGTATATCTTGGACATAAACTCTCTTTCACTAATGATAGATTAGCATCTGTTAAACACAGAATAAGTCTAGGCTGAGCGGCCTTTCAGAAAATAACAAACTGTTATTGACTTCAAAAAGAGTACCACATCACATCAAAGCCCACATTTATAAAATTTACATACTCCCTGTTGTACTTTATGGTCTGGAGTGCATTAACTGGACAACTTCCTTGTTGCTGAAAATAGAAACATTTCAAAACCATATAATGAGATTCATGACTGGCAGTAGACTAACAGATCACACCCCAATGAAGAAACTCCACAGGATCACAGCACTGACACCAATCACTCCAGTAATCAAGAGGAAGGTACTAAAACTCTTTGGGCACATTAAAAGGTCTGAAACGCGATTGTCTAAAATATGTCTAGAAGGGATGGTAGAAGGAAAGAGAAAACGAGGGTGGCCGTGCAAACGCCGGCATGACAACGTTTACGTTTGGTCACAGCTTTAGACCAACTTAATATTGTAACGAAAGACCGAAATCAATGGAAAATACATTCACATGTTAGTGCGCAATCTCGATTAAATGGAGAGAGCGTCACATGATGATGAGCTTAGGTAAGATATTATTAGAAAGATATAATGGGTTTTTTTATTTTGGAAATTTTGGCAATGTAAATTAGTACTTGGTCGTACAACATTGCTTAAGTATTCCAAACAGAAGATAACATAGTAGAAGCTTAACAAACGGCGATTTCTAAACTGTACCAATAAAGCACACTGGGCACAATTTTAGTAACAACTTTTATGAAATGAATTGAACTGGTAATTAAACATGAAAGACTACAGGAAAACTTTTTTCTTTCCATTTTAGCAAAAATGAAATGTCGTGAAGAACCAATGATCATTAATTTGTGCTTTGCAACATTTATTTGTTTACAATTGGTACTCTTTATTTTAGGTTTGTCACATGAATTGGTTAGACTGATAAGGAGAATGATGGATCCAGACCCTATTAGGAGGTACAATATTTTACTGACCTTAGTCTTCATGCTATTGCGATACACACACACACACACACACACACATTTGCAGTTTCTTTTCCGTAGGCTGGTAATGGCGCAAAACATTTCTCTGACTTTGAAATCGTGGGTATGAAGTGGCGGGAATTATTAAGTTTTCCACAGTATTTCAATGCCTTTTTAGGCTTCAAAGGTGGTTGCTTTTCATTATTTTTGTATGTTTTTAACCTTGGTCAATCATCTTTCTAGAAATAGTTTGATAGTTGATAGTCTTAAGTATTTCTGTAGAGGAAGTGCGTTAGAGGAGCTGCTTCCATTAGTTCTACCCAAAATATCTTTGATGCACTCCATCTCTTTTATCCTTCAACACTCTCTACCTCGTGGCCCATTTTGGTATTGACAGGTAACAAGGAATATTCAATCTTGATTAACTGATCGTTACTTGTCTCAATGTACAATCTTTTAAATCTCCTTTTTTGTAATTTTGTTATTCTTAGAATTTTGTGCAGCGCCATATTTTTGCAAACATGAGATTGCCTTTCTCGTGAGAAAGAGGGTGAGGACGTTCCAAGAGTGACAGCGTTCAAGTACCTCGGCTCAACCGTGCAAGCAGATGGCGGAAGCGAGAGGAATACCGAGAAGCGTATTCAAAGCGGCTGGAACAGCTGGAGGAAGATTACCGGGGTTCTATGCGACAGGAAAGTACCGGAGAAAGTCAAGGGAAAGACGTACAGAACGATAGGACGACCAGCATTGCTCTATGGGATGGAAGCGGTGGCAATGACGAAGACCCAGGAAAGGAAGATGGAGGTGGCAGAAATGAAGATGCTGCGATTCTCGTTGGGAGTGACAAGATTGGACTGTATCAGAAACGAGGTGATTAGATCAAGGTTGGGGGTAACAGAGTTGGGCAAAAAGTTAAGGGAAGCGAGACTGCGTTGGTTGGGTCACTTGTGCCGAAGGGAAGACAGTTATGTTGGCAAACGGATGGACAGTCTAGTGGTTGGAAAGAGGAAACGGGGAAGACCGAAAAGGCGTTGGCGTGACAACATCCGGGACGATCTGAAAGAAATTGGTGCGACTGAAGAGAACACGCAAGACAGGAGGGAATGGCGAATGCGAATCCGCACCGGCGACCCCATCTAAATGGGATTCAAGCCAGTGGAAGAGAGAGAGAGATTGCCTTTCTCGTATGCTTCTCTCGTCAAATTGAACTTTCTTTAGCTATTTCTGTTCTCCTTCCCAGTGAAATCCGCCCAAGGTAGTTGAGTTTTGATGTGTTTTTCACTAGCTGTACCTTTTTGAATGGCCTATTGATTGATCAAATTGTTATCTCAATGATAGTATACTCTTGGTCTTATACTCTATTTTTTTGAGAACCATGTTCTGTTACAATATACATTGACAAATCTGGGATGTTTTTAAAGGAATAGTTAACATGAGCTTTAGGTTATCGGAATTGGTTAAGAATTAGATTAGATTTTGGGTTTAAAATGTTGTGGCCACAATCTTTGTGAACCCATTTAAGATTTTTAAAGCAGCAGCCAATTTTATTGATTAACGAAACTTGCAAGGTTTTAGGGCAAGAAATTACAATTCACAATTAATTGTTTCCATTCAAAATGGTTTAGCTAGACAGAAGTAATTCAGGCAGAAATTATTGTGCTTATTAGGAAAGGCCACTTTGGTGATTTGCTACCTGAACTGATGTGCCTGGTTTATTCAAAGGGGAAAAATGCGATTTCGAGGTATAAGCCACAAGGTTTTAAATCTAAATCGGCACAAATGGCTTTAGGAAAATACTCAGTGAATGATTGCCAAGAGCAGTTTAGTTTTTAGCTTTTCTTTGATCGCTCAGTGACATTCAGTTACAAGTTATAAACAGTAGTTTTCCTGAAAGTTTTCATGTTTCCCCCGTCACACCTTTACTCGTCAGAAATGATCTTTTTTGATTTACTTTTTCTCCCAAGCCTTGTTCTTTTGTTGAAGATATTTTTCAGGTTCTCTGTGTTATTTCTCTTTACACAATGTTTAGAACTGTCTCTTTCATATCACATGTGGCTCCAATTAGAAAGTGCCAGGAGGTATAAATGGTCATAAAACGACCACACGTATTTACTGGGAATACAAGCTTTCTTTGCCCACCTATCATAATGAATGACAAGACTTAAATGTGTCAGTGAATTTTACAGCCTAGTATTAAGAGAATTTTTCTTCTGTTTCAAAAGCAAAAATTTACATTGTGTCATTGGGAAAATTAATTTTCTTCTTAGGAACATACATACATCTGTATAACTACATATGCCAAAATCACTATTTTTTTAGCTTCAGTTTCTAACCTTCAGTTTTTGAGGACCATCATGCCTTTCCATACTTCTTTCATACTTTCTACTTTGCCTTTTATTATTACGCTTTACAAACTCTGAACCATGCACCCTACTGCTGCTGTTTTTAATACATACGGTTTGTCCTCATAAAAAGAATATATCAGTTTATTTGCCCTAGTTACACACGAAGAATGCTGTATTTCTTTTCTAAAGATATTTCATACTTAATACATACAGTGCCAATTTAATGAATGTGTGTGTATCTTACACAGTTCTCATCAAATGTCTCCATTCTGCGCGATAGTATGCTATTGAAAATTGTCGTTAGTCACCAAGAGGCAAAACTGTATTATTGCCATCTCTATTGATATGTGTACCTCTTTAGCAGATTGGCTTTTTGGATCATTGTCATATTTTATTATTAGATCATTGTACAGCGTACAGCTGTGAGAAATAAGCGGTATGTAAAGTGACGATAATACTGTCATGTGGCCATCATTCAAGATTATGCTGCCTTGGCCCAACCAACAATTGTGTTATGCCTTACTTAATTTTTATTGTATTAAATTGTACCTTCTTTGCCAGCTTCACTCTGATGAACTGAAACGTTTTGATTTAACGTACGAATGAGATTAACGCTTTATTGCCACTTTATAGTAGGCTTTAAAGAGTCTGCAGCTCTTTGTTATATTTCTCTCTATTTTTATCCCCAAACTGTATATTTTGCACAGGTTTAACTGAGCTCCCTTTGGCAAGCCCATGTTGCTGTATATACCTCATTTGCAGCTAAACGTAAAAGTTTTGCAACAGTCCTCAGGCTTTTTAATCCTCTACCATCCCACCCCAAATAAGACAACATGATATGATAAATTTTCTATAAAATTTTTTTATAAAATTCATTGGAAGCCTTTTGAGTAGAACACTGATTTCAGACCAAGCACCACGGATGTAGATATCATAAAACAAATCATGTAGTATGTCTGCAAGGCGTTACTAATTCTCTTACTTTTATGGCTGTGGAACACAAAACTCTGTAAGCTGATGCCACCCAACTTAATGAATCTTAGCTATTTCTAGCTTTCTAGGTACCTTGCAGCAAAGTACCGAACCTCTTTCAACACACGGCATTTCAAGTACTTTTAATAGATTTGTGTCCCCGCTTTTCCTCTATAATATTATAACTAGTGATTCCCGTTTACCCTGTTTGCATAGATATTTTTTTTAATAACGATAATTTCTTGATACCTCTGACATACAAAATATTATATTACTGTATTAGTAAAGGAACTACTTCAAAACAAATCTGTGAACATTTAAGTTGTCATGTAAGAGATACTGCTTAAAAATATTTACATAATCTACCCACCCTGCCAGTCTCTGCTCTCAAAAACCATTAAAAGGCTCATTATACAGTCTTAGGATTAACCATCTAAAAGCTCTCGGGAAAAGAAAATCTATGTAATGCTATGTATAACGCACCTTTTCACGGCATCGAGCATTACTTGACTATTCTGGGCCTCACTGTCTCCATGACAACGGTGAAGACTCAGCACTGATAGTGAATTAGGCACCTTGGTAACCAATTGTGCTATTGCTGGGATACTTGTATATATTAATTTACATAGATATCCGTATAATATTTATTCATTTTCTCTTCTGACTCTACGTATGTTATAGTATTTTTTCTGTTGGCATTTGACTGTTTTCTTATTCTGACACCTTGGTCCAATCAATTCCCAGCAAAATACATTCCGACCAACCAAAGCTACTTTAAATTGTGTTATTCAAGTTCTTCACGGCGATTCGTTTATTTAATATTTTAATGGTTTCATTTAGTTCTTTACCTGTGACATTGCTCTCTTGTAATGTAATATCCACTGGCCTCTTACTGTTATATTTTTATTCTCATCACTTATTTTTTGTTTACTCATTTAAGACCTAGGTAGTTGAAATGATTTCCTGTTTTATTCATAGACAGATAAACAGTCAGATAGTACTCGCCTGACATTTTTTCCCCTTCATTTTAGACCAACTGTAGAAGAATTATTGGAGACACCAAAAGTTCAACAGGTATTTAAAGCATCAGATCTTTCATTAGACTGAACAGCATGTACTCTTTATAGCACTGGAAACAAAAATTAATGTGGCTGTTCAAGGCTGGGTTTTCAAGAGGGTTTTAATGGTTGGCATAGTATATGAGGTTCATAAGCAATTCCCTGGTGTGGAAGAAAGAAAAATATATATTCATGCACCAAATATGTACCATATTTTGTAAATCAGTCGGATACACCGCTTTGCTATGTTAACACCTTTTTAACAATAGAGATGAAATAAGGGATAATCTTAATTTTAGCCTACCTTAAGAATCCCATCAACTGTATACTGAGGAATATGCTCGAAGAATACGTTAGTTAATTTGCCACCATAGCATTAAGCAGCACATTTTCTAACGCCCTTCTTAAACGTATGGTTTATTGCATAAAGTTTTCATTGGAAATGTTAAGACGTTTTTTAAGATATTTTAGTTAAGCACAGAGCTTTTTGGTTACTAAAGAGGGATCGTAAATGAGATATTTTCCGTGACATGGAAATTTTGGCTTATGGCTTATATTTATCTCTATTCAAAATTACCCCATTGCCAGTGAATAGACTGGTAATAATTTCGCTATTTGCAAAGTTTTTTTTAGAAAGCTCTATTAATGACAACAGTCAGAGCTCTTTAAAAGGGGAATGCCCACTTTTCCTTTTTGTTATTACACTATCTCGTGTGATGGGAAATAAAAAACACTGAGCTCAAAGTCACCAATGCCATTTTTGAGTTGAAGAATTTTTGTTTCTAGAACTTTGCTTGTAGAGTTTTCTACATTCATATCTTCTTTTATTGGACCCTTAAGGTGCCCAGGGTTCCGATTGATTTTGCTAGAACATTAAGCTAATAATGTAAAGGGAAATGCACCAGTAAGTGAAAGTAATAAAAACATTTAATTTGGAAATATTCGTCATGGATTGTATTCTATGTCATGAGGCGACTTCGAATTGTGACGTGGGGCTCTAAAACCTTGATTTTATTAGTTACCGCTGGTCTGAAAATTTAACATTGGTTTTTCAGTTGATATCTATTGGTGTATATTATATCATTGAACGTTAGGTCCTAAGAAGAAGAGCAAGGAAATGTGCTTTATTCAAAATGGTAATTATGCTTACCTCTAACTCATTACTTTTTGGAATACGTATATTTTTCTCAGTTTTTCAAGAGAAAAAGCAGCTTCGGCGTTAAACTTTTACCTTGTGTTTAAGGAACCTTTTATTCACGATCACGGCATTTTATAGAAATGTCATATAAAGTACATATTAGCAGTCACTGCGGTTTAAAATTGATGAACTTCTTTTTATTGACCACTCTTTTAGGTGTCACTTAAGACGTTAAGAATTTTTCACATATTCTTTTTAAGAAAATGCTTGTTTTTTGAGATAAATAGTTAGGCCCTTGAGACGTTACCAAATTTTTCACATTTTTTAAAAAAATATTATGCTTATAGAATAGATAGAATAGTCCCTGTTATAATTCTTCGAATAACTTTCGAGTCGGTTATTAATCATTATGTGTCACAGGAAGAATGGGTTTCGCGGGGCAAGCATAAAATTGAATATGTACAGTCTTACCCCAAAAGAGTTGTTTAGAAAAGTTGGGATGTAGTAAAATATTATGGCAAAATTATTGCAAATAACCACGATTTGATGTGAGTTATTTATCAACAGTACCGTTATTTAAAGAACTTTTTCATGACATTTTTTTGTGGTGTAGTTGATCAAACTAGTTAGTGGAAGACTTGCTAAAATACAATTTTGTGGGTTGGATATATAAGCAGTTATATTTCTTTCCTACTTTTAAGAACAGAATGTTTTTGAGTTGACATTACTTGTCATACAACAGTTGCAGTTGGTAAAAAGTCGCCAATACTGAGGGAAAATTATGAAACTGACACCTTAAATATTTTCAATACCTTTAACATTACCACAAAAGCAGTTATTGCTTGGACAAAGAAAGGAGAACCTTTTGCTTGTCTTTTATAATTTTTTGTTTTAGAAAAACGTCATCTGGTCGTTCTATAAAATGATAATACAGTTTTTTCTTGCTTTCATACAATTTTTCTACAAGACAAAAGCTGCAAAATCTACAGGTAAGATTTCAATATTGTGCATTAACCTTCTTTCTTTTCAACCGTAGAAAAGTAGACCAACACTTAGGAAAGATTTTTCCCAATAGGTAGAGCTTACTTTTTAGATGGTTTTTAATTATGATGCAAAAATCGAACTTTTAGTAATATCTTGCAGTGAAAAGAGATCAACCCAACACAATCCCAGAAAGCAACAATAATACACATATCAATCGGCATGAGTCAACGTTGAGATGTGGATGGCTTGAAATTCGAATAGACTGCAGCGTTGAGGATTAGTATCATAACAATATTCGGGGTATTCGGGGCGTTCAAATGGAGTACAATCCAGTAGCAACCATCAGCTGGCCTCCGAGCGATAGATCTGCTGGTCTCCTGAAGGAACCCAACTCTCATGGCTGACTCCAAGTAAAACAATATGATAAATGATACGCTTAAACGATATGAGGGTAGCCAGTAACTTGTTTCCGGGGATGAGTGCATGTCTCGTACTGACGCATGAAGTCAGGAAGTGGCAGAGTTGGCAGGAGAAGTCTCTAGTTAGACCAACGGGAATAAAGGTGCCATCTGCATGCGCATCGCGGAATGCTGAGGGTACGGATGAGACCTTAATATGAGTGGCCATCCGCCAATGGAAAGCAATGGCAAACCACCACTGTACCTGCCAAGAATTATCATGACAATGCTCAGATTAATCTTTAACGAGAACAACGTAAATGGAGTTGATGATAATACAGCCCTCGATGCCTTGCTCACTCGGAACGGTCATGTTCGACAGGTGGAAGCCAAAGATGAAATATAGTAGGGAAGCATGGTCTAGGATTGGAATAATGAAAGATAGTTAGACTGATGTAAAGCACATGATTAGATGATTTTGAACACACAGTTCAAAAATCATAATAGACGCCTGTGGACATGGAAAGACTCTGGAGACAGATATTAAAACCAAGTCTACTGTGTTACTATAAACATTCGTTTCAGAAACGCAGTTGAACAAACGAAAGGCTACTCTGGAGCAGACTGCGGGAGTAACCACAATCCTGTTGTATGTACAGTCAAACTGAAACCGCGTCGATTAAAGCGTACTACCCTTAAGAAAAACTGCAATGGAATATTCTGCCTGAAAACCAGGACCTTAGAGCCAGATCTGCAGTCGCCGTGCAGAACCGGTTCGAATTACTCAAATGGTTAGAAGATAACAAGTGGGAAGTGCTAAAAGAAGCAATAGTAGAAATAGGGAAAGGATTTGCCCAACCCAAAAGAAAAGAACAAAAGCAAGCTTGGATGAAACCAAAACGTCTGCAAAAGATGAAAGACAGACAGAAAATTTTGGAAATAGATTCGAACCAATGCAAAACCTTGGACCATGACATACGAAACGACTGCAGAAGAGCGAAGGAAGCATTGATAAATAGTGACAAGATATTTAAAGCTGTATAAAGAGATTAAGGCGTTGGTAGGGAGGATACCCTGCTCTTCAAGCGGATGCATTAAGAGAAAAGATGCATCTTTAATCATGGAAAAGGAAGAGCTGACAGAGCGATAGGCAGAGTATGTTGAAGAACTGTTGAGGGAGATAAGCCGACCATCAAGAAGCTGTTGGTGAAAATATGCCAGTTGTTTGATCATTGGATAACATCTCGCACATCCCAACTTGCTCCTGGTTGCGCTTGAGCAGTCTTTTCTCCGTTCTTGTTCTATATTTTTTGTACATTGTTTGTTTCCATTCCAATGAACCGTCCAATTAATTCCTTTGCAGAACTGTTTATATATAGTGTTTTCAGACATTAATTGTAAAGGGCGTACGGCTAACACGTCAACTTCAAGAGACTTGTCTGGTAACATTGATACCTATTTTTCAAAGAACTCTCGTACATCTTATCTGTCCGTTACCATAAACTTTAGAAAAGCTGTTGGAGTTTAGCCAAGTTGGTTTTGACAGGCTAAGAGCTAAGGAAGTAATCGTATTTATCAGAATTTTGTGGAAAGATACTTTCTGAGCTGTGCACTTTTTTGATACAATGAACATGCTCCTGGATATATAGCACTTATACACAAGTGTAAGATCGTTTGTAAAATTTAATGGGTGTGAAATGAGTCTCTTTTTTTGTCTTAACGTTTGACGGTACAATGGTAACATTTTCTATACTTTTCTTTATCGACTATCGGACTTTCTGCTCGGAGTGTTGTGTACATACCGTGATAGAAATGCATTGTTTGGTGAATTTGTATATATTTTTCTTTTCATTAAAGAGACGGAAGACGAAGATGATCATCATCCAGTGGATCCTGACTCAACGTTACCAAAAAGTTCAGAGTCTAGCTTATCTATAAGTATGTTTTTGTTTTGAATAATGTTGATCTTTTTTTCCTCTATAAGCAATATTACTACAATAACATACTAGGTTTTGTTTTACATTTAAACTGTCTTTAATGGTCATTAGGTATTCCTTAGAACTGAACGCATGGTGTTTCTGTGAATAAATTCGGCATGCCTGGTAAAAAAGACACCAGTTCGGCCTTTAGATAACATTTTTGGGCACCTAGAAAATATGCATACACTACACTAACAACGACACATTAATCAGCCACCGAATTTTAGTCTTGCAAAATTGTTAAGGTACAAGCTTTGCTGCCTTGTCCCAATGACTAACTGTTTATAAGCTGCAGGTTTCACGTCGTATTAGAAAGCATTTATTGTTCACACAGAGTACAGATTTATTGTTAAAGTTATTGTTTAATGTGAATTAATTTGTTATCAAGTATGGTGCAAGACTGATGATGAAATACCCCACTTGATCAATGATTCTTTAAGATAGCCATTTCGAAGATTCTCCAGTGCCACCACCATATGTCGCACTGTAATTTTGGAAAAACTGCAGTACATCATATATGATAAAAAAGGGAGTTTTTGTTTTAAACGTGTATTTCCCAAGAAACATCTTAAGGTCAATCAAGCTTTGAGGAAGGAATAGTAGTTTTTGTGGTGGGTATAGGAAGGTTGGATGTAGACTTTCCTCTTACTTTTTGTTTTTTAGGTTTTTAATGATCCGTGTAAATAAACTGCAAATTTACCGTTTAACTCGTTTAGATCACGATTCACTTCTTAATCAAAGCTCAGACGAGGAGATTGATAATGGTTGGCTAAGTGGAGCTGCTCATTCACCTGTGTTCAAGTAAGTTTCTTAAACAGAGGAGCAAGCACGTAGTTTTTGTTCCTCGACATTTTAATGTTTGTAGACTATGTTACTCACGTTGGAGGTCACCGGTGGTGGTTTTGGCAGAATCTTCGCGAAACTTTTACTTTCGAAATACAGAAAATGAACTGAAATTGTATTTCCTGGAAAAGGTCTATTTTTAAGCACGTAATCTCATAGGTTGTTGTTATGTTTCCATACTCACCTGTTGTAAGGAAAGGAGCTGGATGAAAAAGGCTTGTGGAAACACACAAACTGATATAACCATCGACAGATAATGCAAAGGGAAAGATATTATTCTGCACCAGAGAGAGGCTGAAATAAAATCTAATGGCTGTGATATTTGCAGTACACTAGATGGATGGATGTACATAGCTCTTTGGAGACTGTGATAGGACTTTACTCGTCATTTAGATATTTTATATAAAACAAAACTACTGCTACTTGCTAAATATTTTGGGGGGTTTTCTGTTCCTTCCTCAAGGTATTTTTACATTTAGTTTTACGTCAACTTTCCTTATTTCATATTGACAAGGAAAGAAAAAGGGGACTTGGGACATTGGTTTTAGCAGCATATTTTTAAAGTAGTATGATGCAATATTATTTCAACAATTTACTCTACATCAATAACCACTGGAAAACTATCAGCAGCGTAGAAAGTCGGGGTTTTTCACCAATGGCAGGTTCCTGTTGGTCAGAAAATTGTGGAGTTTAGGTTGTAATATGTAGAACTTTGATACTTTCTTTGGTAATTTGCAAACATATAGTTTTATGTAACAAACATATTTAATTTGTACGAGGCAGAAGAAAACCTTTGTGATCCACACAACTGTTTTTGTGAAATGTCAGTGAAATTGTTCTGACTTCATAATACTGCGAGGCATCAGTTTTTTTGTCGTTATCGTTTTAATTTACATATCGTTATTCGGAAAATACGATGCCTTTTAATTGTTTTTGATCGGGAACAATTATTCCTTTCAAGCTAAAAATCACGATACAACAAATAAACTGCCTTCCGCCAACCACACATGCTAATTCATTAAGCATGTATTTGTCATATACGTTATTTTGTTCCTTTACCTAAACCTCTTAGTAATTTACGTAATCAAGAACTAACAGGACTCGCCCTAACTCCTTTGGTTAGAAGTAGATGTTTTAGATGTACCTTGCTGCATAGAATATGAGACATGTACTTGTACTTGTTGTGATGCCCCAGGGAGGGTTGCTTATCCGCCTGTCCCGCGCAACTCTCATCAGTTGTATTGCGGTGAGCCCAGGGTGTTGGCATATATCCTTTAGCCACCTGGAGCGTGCCATCTTCGGTGTCGCTTGCCATTATGAAACACGTAAAAAGATTTAAGCAGGAAAAATAACTGCGTGGTTTTATAACATAATATGCTGCAATATTTAGCCTGTCAAACCTTGAAGATAAAGGACGTTAAATACTCAATAAACCTTAATAAAATGTGCGAATCCATAACTATTTAGTTTTATTAGCTTTAGGTTCTGGTCTGATACACTACCGATTATTTTGATTATAGTGTTCTTTTGACCTACAAAGCTAGCAGGTTTTTTAAAGTCAATGCGTACTTTAATCACCACATAAATCCAAACTTTTTCCCCATTGTTTCTTTCAACCGGAAATTTAAGAGCAAGGAAATATGCAGAGCAATTTTGGCCATGTATCATAACAACGAGGAGCCTTATTTTTTGTTTAATAAATACGGCTTATATTTTCTTCATTGTGAGCAATCATGAATGACCTCTATATTCAGCCACTGTTGCATCTTTATATCTGGCTGAAGCTAGAGATGCGAGAATCCATATTTGAGAAATTGGGATATAAAAAATAAAAATTCAGTCCGATGCCTCAGAATGACATTGCATAGTGGCTCCACCTATGTTTCTACTACAGACTAATAGACTTCTGGTGATACCAACTGATGACTGGACCTGATTTTTCTACGAGCGTCAGATTAATGTTATGCTAGTTGGTATTGAGATGTTTTGTTCATTTTGTTATTCTTTTCATGAAGGTTTTTTCCCTGTGAAACACAAAAGCTCACAGTTAAGGTGTTTCTTTAACCCATTTTTTCTACAAAAGGGTATTTTTCTGCGATCCAAAACCCGCTTTTTTTCAAACAGTGTTTGGCATTCCTTTGATATTAACACGTGTTAATTTTGAATCTAAGATTATTCTTTTCATGACGCATCTTGACGTCGTTATCAGAACCCTGTTTTTTCTCGTGCAAAGGACTTATTTTCATTTACCCCTTAGATCGTGTGAGCAGTGGATGTACACAAAGAACAATAATCCAATATATGCCTCCCCTAAAAACAAAAACCCTTTGAAAGAAATTAATAGCCAGCCCTGAAAAATAAAAATTTAGGGCCATTTTGACTAGGATATTTGTTTGTAAAAGAAAAATTACAAAACCCTGTAGTCTCCGTTACATTTTCCTCATTTGAGATGGCAGACTCATTTGTAATTTCATATGTCAACTTATGCTTGAACGTTTTGGGCAACTACCATGCTACGATGAAGTAAGAATATGGTTTTTGATCGACTATCAAAAGGATGTTGGTTGAAAAGAGAGCAGACAATTGTCCTGCCCAAAGGCATTTGTTGCGAAGTTTTGACACTTGTATATTGTTTTAGATTTTTGTTTATTACAGTTAGCTGCCTCTGCAAATTTTAAGCAGCTCGAAACATCTGTAGTTTTCTCTTTATGATGTACTTTCATAACTTAATATGAACTATCGATTTCTATTTGCAGTGCGGATTATTATGGTGATGATGTGAGTCCATCACCCTTTTTTAAATGTCGTCCTGTGTCAGAATCAAGTCCACATCCCAATCGGTAATTTATTTCAAACGTTGCTGGAGTTTGAGTTATTGTGATCTTGTTTTATTTTGTTTACGCAACCCACCTCTGTATTTTCTTCATGCCATCCTATTCGCAAATTGTCGCACGTTGTTATTGTTTTATGTGGCTGGCTAATAATAACACTGTATTATTTTGTCGACGGTGTTTTACGATTATTGCCTGTGAAACTTGATTTAAATTGGTAAAATTTATTTCTCTTAAGTGAGTTAATTGGTATTTTTGCTTCTGTTTATGAACTTAAATTTGAGGTAGCTTTAAGATGAAGACAACATTACCCCGTTCCACGCATGATTTTTCCTATTGTAGGAATTTGATATTAAATAATCTGACCTTTTACTTTGATTTGATTTTGTTACATTCATAGGGAAAGAAAGTGCTGGAAAAATTATTCCTATTAAAATCCCACAATTTTTTAAAATTATTTCGATGAGGTTGGTTTCTCATATGATGTATAAAGTATCTTGTATGAACTCGATTGCTTTAAGAAATAGGGCAATGTGAACGACAAAGCATCAAAGGTCAGGTCATTGTTTTACAAATTCATATTGTGGAATTTGTACTAAAGAGTTATAGACAAAGATTTGCGGTTCTTATCTACTCTGTTTCATGCTTTTAAGTGCTTCACTACCTTTTTGTATCCATATTAATTTTCAGTAGCAATTTTTTACCCTTCAGTTGTATGATGGTTTTTCGTTTGTTAGGTCTCGTGTTTCATGTGGTCAAGATGACACGCCAAGTCCACCAAAGTACCGACTAAAGACTCGTACAACTTCATTATCAGAAAGTGGGCTGAGAACGCGATTGTTTTCAGACAGTGACGATGTTGGTGACCCCTTAAACCAAACAGATGTAAGATCAGTTATTATTTTTGTAGTTGTTTAGGACAGCAGTGGCCATTCAGACTTGTTCTGTCATTGAATGTTGTACGTCTTTTCATTAGTTGGTTAGCACCAGCTTAGGTTCTATTTTGTTATTACTCAATTTTGATAAACTTATTTTGTTTAGCTGCGTTAATTAACGTGCATGAATTCTATCTGCCTGTTTTTCCCTTAAATTTTACAGACACTTTTTACTGTACAGCTTATTGATTATCATGATTGTTTGTGCTGTGTAACTTGTTTGGACAGAGTTTGTTTGTTGTTGTTTTTTGATACCTAGAATGTTGTGCTGTTTGTTTTGTTGTTATATCTTTATGTTTCCTTGTTTTATTTGATAGCTCTACTTGACTAATTTTAACAGAATTCACGCCTATTTATACATTTAGATCTTTAACGCTAAGCAAGTCTTGAAGCCACTTCAGCTCAGAGGATCACTTTTCTTACCTGATTATTTTGTTCTTTGTACTTTTTAATTATTAATTTATTAATTTCGCCCCTCTCCTAATTCTGTCTCTTAAAACATGTACAAAGTCAGTGGTAAGCCACTTATAACGGAGAAACAAATTAGGCGCAGTACTTCCAGGGATTAATCCAGGATTCGAACCGTGATTCTCTTGTTTGATCATCTGTTGATTTAACCACTCGGCCAGTACTGTGCTGATTCTTGATTACTGCACATCTTTTGCAATGAGGCACACTAATGAAGATTTTATGTTACCATGTCCCACTCGTGTTTAGAACAGGATATCCACTTTATTAACTTCTTTTAGATAATTTGTCGCTTTAAGACGTATATCTTATCACGTACTGAATCGTTTACCTTACCTTTTTCATAGAGCTTCAGCTGCAGTGAATGATAACTTCAACACAGGTTTTGTCGAATAATTGCTCTGGTAAAGATGTTGGTGAGCTGAGCTACAGGCCCTGATGCGATTAAAGATCTTATTGACACCGAAGTCAAGGACATCATTGTGAATAGTTACTAAATTTTTTGAATTGTACGAAGAGAGAGGTCATCATTTCTTTTCTTTATTTGAAAATATTCACACGGCGTGTATACTGGGAATTTTTAACTTTTCCTTTAGCTTCGATACTTTGACGGACAAACCACTTAGACGTAGTGGTACCAAGCTCATGGGGATTTTCAAACCTTTAACCAGTTGCATGGTTACCAGAGTCTTTAGTACTGTGTTATTACAACATGCATATGCCAAATTAACGAATTCTTAAGTGANTGATGCGATTAAAGATCTTATTGACACCGAAGTCAAGGACATCATTGTGAATAGTTACTAAATTTTTTGAATTGTACGAAGAGAGAGGTCATCATTTCTTTTCTTTATTTGAAAATATTCACACGGCGTGTATACTGGGAATTTTTAACTTTTCCTTTAGCTTCGATACTTTGACGGACAAACCACTTAGACGTAGTGGTACCAAGCTCATGGGGATTTTCAAACCTTTAACCAGTTGCATGGTTACCAGAGTCTTTAGTACTGTGTTATTACAACATGCATATGCCAAATTAACGAATTCTTAAGTGAATTTATTTGACGTCATGCTTATTAACAATTCACGATTTAGCCAAAAATTAGTGGGTTTCTTGTGTGGAGCAAGTTAATTTTTGAGAGCTTTTTAACTTCCAAGGTATGCCATTCCTGAAATCCCTGATGTGATAGCTTAGAGTTTATAGATTAGTTTTATTTAAGTTTAAAGTTACTTATCAGCAAATGAAAGTGTGGTCTTCCTTTAACTGCGTATTACACTGTTTTTTTGTCGAATTCTTAATTGATCCAGCCTCCCCGCACCCATACATTGGTCTTTCTTGCAGAATATACACTATGTTTTTTTCCTTTGTGGTAACAAACTAGGGTAGTCATTTTGATGATTGTCACTCGGGTTCGATGGGAGCTACAATACTGTAAGTGACTTTCCCATCCGAACTCTGATGACACATCTGCACCTTAAGGGCCCTTTTCTTTTTTAATGCCTTAAAGATGACTTCGTGTAGAAATTATTCTGGTGCTTCTACTTTGATTGTATGTTTCTATGGAAATCGAGTCAAGTTATGTTTTACTTCCCATGCCATTTGTATAACGTTTATTATATCGAAAATGTGTAATATTTGAAGCATTTTAGAACAAGATAAGGTAATTACAAACACGTCAATGAGTTATTTGCTAATATGTCTTTTCAATCATCAAACCATACGAAGAAAACTCCCAAATTGCTTAAGTGGTACATTTGGAATTTTTTGTACATTCAAAGGGTAATTAGCTTACTCTTGTTTGGTACCAAGCCCATTGCTTACTATTTACCTATCTCACCAGAGTATAATACGCCGAATTGACTTTTGATTCCTTTTAAATAAGTTTTTTACTTTTTTGTTCTTGCTGTTGAGACAGTAGTGGGTGGGTCCCCATTTAGAGGATTTCATTGCTAAGTTGTACATATGGCAAATTGGTTTTGTTATTTCAAACACTATACCTTACAACATATAGGAGTGTATTTCTTCGTTTATGCTATTTCAGCTTTGTCAAATTCAGTGTTCAAGTATTATGATAAGCACTTACACTAGAGGATGACGGTTACACTAAAGCAAACTTATCCAAAGCAAGCAAAGTAACCTGTTATAATTCGTGTAAACAAGGGTAGTTTCGCTTCTTTCANTGTTTGGTACCAAGCCCATTGCTTACTATTTACCTATCTCACCAGAGTATAATACGCCGAATTGACTTTTGATTCCTTTTAAATACGTTTTTTACTTTTTTGTTCTTGCTGTTGAGACAGTAGTGGGTGGGTCCCCATTTAGAGGATTTCATTGCTAAGTTGTACATATGGCAAATTGGTTTTGTTATTTCAAACACTATACCTTACAACATATAGGAGTGTATTTCTTCGTTTGTGCTATTCCAGCTTTGTCAAATTCAGTGTTCAAGTATTATGATAAGCACTTACACTAGAGGATGACGGTTACACTAAAGCAAACTAGAGAACAAGAAAATAAACTACGCAATTCGCACTCATACTCCAATCGTCGAAGCCATTATAGAGATGTACCTGTTTATATTGATAGCACGTTGGCGCTAGGTGCGTTTAAGGCACTATGTCGTGTACTATGAGAGTCAGTAAAGAAGTAATACTTATTAGGTAATCCACAAGCATAACATATAGAAAAATGTAGGTATCCATTACCGATTTCTTTGTGTTTGTGATCAGTAATGTGACTTGAAAGTCAGGTAATGTAACGTAATTTACTTGAAATGAAATCCAGGTAGTTGTGAATTGCACAGACAAAAGTAATTTCACCGTTATTTACAAGGAAAGGAATACAAAGAGATTTACAGACCTAAAAAAGTACTGTAATTGCTGCACTAGCTTACTACATGCTAGTCGGTTAAATAATGAACTTGATGTTGGCTTTCAAAAGCTTGTCAGACATGTGCAACTAGATGTAATAATTGTTGTAATGATCAGGTGTGTACAATGTGTAAACATTTTAATCGAAGTGAAGGAATAGATAGAGGTTTTTTTCTTTGTTGAAGTTGCAGATCGTGGCAGTACAGTCTGGAATAGTGAAATTAATGTTTAAAAAAGGCAATAGGATTCGTGAAAAGAAATTAATACCAACAGCTGAAGCAAACAGAAAGCAGCAGCCAAGTTAGTACTCCCCAGGAGAGAGAGCAATTAACCCCAAACACCTTTCCTTTACTTCTGATGAAATCCTTTTAAGAAAAAGCTGCGTTCCTCATACAATGGCTATTTTAGGAATTAAATAAAAGATGCAACATTTTTTCCATTATTCCAAAATAGAGAATTTTTTCGAACGCTGCAGTACAATTTTTGACAATGCCTTCATTCTGAAATGATAGTAATAGGCATAGCCAGCAGACTTAAACTAACATTGGTAATCGGTGCAATAAAATGACCAAGGTTCTTTTGACAGGTGAAAACATTAAGATGACCAAAATAAAAATGTTTAGACAGCCACAAGAAAAACAACTAAATTTTAATGTTGGTAAACCCGCCCCATCATCGTGTGCGGTTATTCCTTATATTGAATCAAAATTTGGGGAAAGGGTCTTGGTATAAGGGTATACACACAGGTATTGTTTAGCACAGACAAAGTACACAGTACAGAGGAGCTTGAACCAGGCATAACCATTGATGGCGGTGTTCCTTTAAGCTAACTGAGGATGCCTATCCTCAAACGAAAAAAGCAGTATTCATATCGATGTACAGTTATATGTATCGTGACCGACTATGACCATATTGTCACCAATGACGCTTGAGCACAACAAGGAGTGACAATTCTTGAAAATAAAGTCCACTGCAAACGAATACCAAAAAGTATGTGTTTTGTTATGGGCAACAGTGTGCCTCAAAGTAATGGAGAATTGAAGACAACATATTCGAAAAAGAAGAAAGCTCCATAACTGCCTTCATACCAGTGCGTTCGAATTAGTCATTAAAAAGAACAAAATGCTCACAGGGTCATTATGAGGTAAATGAACGATGTGCTCACCTGGATGTCAATGCCAGGAATGCGTACATGCAAAAAATATTGTAGAAAATCGCAATAATGTAGAAAATATTACAGACCTTTAATAACTACTTATTCGTAACTTAACTCGTGGGCTTTTAACCCAAAGATTGTTTATTTTCCCCCAATTTGCCTATCATCATTTTTGTCTACCTGGTGTATTGTACTTGTTTGATAGATTCTTAAATATGAAAAAAGAATATTTTTTGGAAAATTCATTTTTATGTTTTGCAAGCTTAACCTTGCGCCTTGTTATGGATTCTATTTTTACCCGCAAATATATCTTACTGAAAACTGTTGCAAACTCCAAAAGTACTTTACGACGTTGTCGTAGGGTAAAATCGGAAACGCTAGACATAAGAATTAAAAAAACTGAGTTTCAGCACTGGCATAGGGTGCAAAGGTATCATCCTTATTTTCCAGAGGATTGTGGTACTTCAAGAAAATATGAAGTTTCACAAACAAAAGCAAAATTCATGTTTCAGATCACGAGAAATATGCCTTGCTTGTGATACACTAAAACACAACTAGAGCCTTGCCTTCCTTCTATCACCCAAACCCAAGTTTAATCGACTAATTATGAAGCTAAAGTTTTAACCATTTTTTAATGAAAAACAAGAGTTGCATCCCAGGGGCCAGGAAAATTCAGGTAACTTTTCTGTCTGTTTATTGGAATTTGTAGTTGTGATACTTAGCAATCTACTAAGCGACGAGTCCTGATTTTTTGTCTGCTCGACTTTTTTGTCCTTTACTTGTAAACCTCTTTCAAACCTCAATTACCTTACGGTTGTAACCAATGATGATCCAGGAGTAAATTTTGAAAGAGATTTTGAGAAGGAGCTTAACTTTTATGATTTCTTTATGGCAACTCCTAGCACCGCTCTGGAACCTTGTGTACTGACCTCCGTCTTTCCAATGGACAATTCCACTTAAGCTGGAGAGGGAGACATGCAGTATGAGTAACAGTCTGTTCCAAAAGAATCTTTTTGCCTTGCATACTAAAGAAGCCATTCCAGCTTCTCTGTACACCGTCAGCAGAATGCTAGCAGCAGCAATCTACACGGTTAAAAGGCAATCGATAGCGCAACTCTGTTTTCCGAGGCGGGCGGACGCCCACTACCACAATTACCTACGAAACTGTTTGTACAAATTCAGGAACACAGTTTTCTGAAAATGTAAACATTGCCCCCTGCAATATAGGATTACAAAGCAACCTGACACATCTCGTATCATGTGCGATTTTTTCTTAGGACTAAATACACACACAAAGGTACACAGACTGAAGTTTACAGAGAGATTTTTTGCTATGCTTTATCTCCAAAAGGTTTCTCCCGTCCCTAGAGTGCTCTTGGTTTTTTGGCACATTTGGTCTTCAAAGTTTTAAACTGAAGTGTCATTTTCGAAAATAATCATTTCTAAATGAGTATAACATTATCAGTGCTGTGATCTCCACTTATGCCTGATCACAGGAGTCTTAAGGCTACAGACATTGGAATAGATCATTGTTTTTAAATGGTCGATTTCCATACTTTATTGGAGAACGTTTAGGAGCGTCTCTCTTTGTGAGACAAAGTTAAACTTTGGTCACTCAGTGATGCATAAATAACACCAGGTTAGGCAATTGTCTTCATTGTTTACAAAAACCAGATCATTACGAATTTTTGAGCGTTAATTCAAATATATTGGCGCAATAATTACTTGCTTGATATTGCTTTGAAATACAACTGATTTCGGCAATATTTTTGCAGAGAGTTTTTGTTATGTTGATTAGTATTGAAACCATTTAACATTACCCTGTTGTTCAGTCCAAAGTCAATATTTGACAAACTGTTCTTCAAATAATCAATAAAAATGTTTCCATATCTATTGTACTTCTTGCTGATAATTGTCTGTT
This sequence comes from Morbakka virulenta, assembly GCA_003991215.1. NCBI lineage: Eukaryota > Metazoa > Cnidaria > Cubozoa > Carybdeida > Carukiidae > Morbakka > Morbakka virulenta. The sequence continues at coordinate 2,197,962 of RDPX01000069.1, read as the reverse complement.
CTGCTATTTCAACCATATTTTCAGCAGTAGAAGCCAGCCAGGTCTTGTGCAAGGGAAAAATAGAATTTTTTTTAATCAGACTATTGTGTGGACGTCATAAGTCTTATTTAGGATTCTATTGACATTTTTTGTGCAATGCAAACCTTCAGTAAAAGCAAACTAGATTTGCTTTATATTAAAAACATAACAATTGGAATTAAATGGGAAAGTATTAACTAACATCATCGAAGATGGGCCTGTTAAGCAATTAATGTAAGGTTGTGGTGAGAGGAAGTATTACTGAACTAAGAATATTAGCTGTTTTATATTTTCAAACATTAAAAGCAATACGATTTCTTACAAACTTCGCATTAAATAAATTTTTGCTCTGAAAGACATCCTTTGCGGAAAAAAAAATTATTTGAATGACTTTTTTCTTGCTACAAGTTTTAAACTAATATCTTTAGTTAGTGCTGTGAAAAAAATAAGCATTTAGGATAGTTTTTTAGTTCATAATCCTATTTTCTTGATGTTCATCCATGACAGACTTTCACAGCAATGCTAGTGCTTATGATGAAAAACGAATCCTTCATAATGTTTCCATTGGGCTTTAAGTAACAAAAACTATTGCAGTCGATAAGAAAATTATTAGTAGAGCAGAGCTATCCAGCAATTGATAACGCATCATAATTGTTTTCTTTGTACTAATTCCATGTTTGAAAACACAAAAAAGATCACTGCATCTAAGCTAAATGGAATGAAGTGTGACCAAGCAGCAGTGATCGTATAATAAATTACAAAGGATCTAACTGATGTAATTGTTAATAACAATCACATTTTTAACCTCTAGAAAATCTTAATACTCATATCATATTAAGAAATAAGTCATTATTGTCATCATCATCATCATCATCATCATCATCATCATCATTATATTGCTATCGCGCGGTAAACCCGTAATGCAATTCAAACCAACGGTATTGTTTAATCGGCTAATATCTTCGTTTTAGCAGAAGATATGCGTTTTTTCCTCGAAATTTAATTCATACCGAAGTTAAAATCATTTTTTGATGGACATTCTTTTGGAAAGATCTGAAAATCACAATTGAGAGAAGTGCTTACAAGCAATTTGATGATAGCAGAGGTAACAGTCGAACAATTTTTGTAATTGACATTGTAATTGACGTTCTCCTGCACCGATTGAACATAATAATCGTTATCATTTTCGAGTAAGGTGAAAGAAACCCATTACTGGCCAAAAAGTCACTAACCAGTATGTGCCCTACAATGAAAAAAACACCAAATTCTAATTGCTTTGAATGTAATCCATTCACAACAATTTACGGACACAAAAGACCACTCTCTTAAATATTTGTTGACATAACAATTGAAAGAGCCATTAAAGTTTCCAAGCGAGATGCATATTTGACCAGTGTTTCTTATTGTTTTGTTCTAATCAATGTCATTAATGGTAAAAGTGATTAAACTTCTAACAGAGTCTAATGTATAATTGGTGTGGTAATAGAAAATGATTCCAAAGTGTAGGACCTCCTTTCACACCTTGAGTTTCTTACCTCACAGTATTACTTTCTGCAGTTCTCTTCCTACTTTTTGCTTCCTTGGTGACTACATCTTAATCAGCTCATGGTTCTGAAAAACAGAAATCTTGTAGCTAGGTATTTTCTTCAACCTGCCTGTCTTATTTTCCCCTCCTTTCCTGTGATTCTTTAGTTTTCATTGACCTTAAATAGCTTTACTATGAGCGATTTACCTGTGCATCAACAAGAAAGAAGATCTACCACCAGTCGAGATCGCCGGTGAAGACGTGCCCGAAGTCGGTGTATTTAAATACCTTGGTTTGACAATCCAGAGTAATGGAGGGAGTGAAAAGGAGGTAAAGAAGTGGATTCAGGCTGGCTGGGGCAACTGGAGAAAAGCAACTGGTATCCTATGTAACAAACATGTACAAGTCAAACTCAAGGGCAAGGTGTACAAGACCTTGGTTCGACCGGCATTGTTGTATAGAATGGAGACAGTGCCTCTCATGAAGCGCCAAGGAAGTCACTTTGATGTTTTGGAGATGCGAATGCTGCGCTGAGGGAAGGGCGTAACTAGAAGAAACAAGATCAGGAATAAAGATATCCGAAAAGAACTAGGTGTTGCAGAAGCCTCTAAGAAGATACAAGAGTCTAGACTTAGATGGTTCGGCATGTTGAAAGAAGAGATGAACAGTACATGGAAGAAAGTGTATGGAAATGGAATTTTCAGCCCGGAGAAGACGAGGACGACCCAAGCGCAGATGAAGGGATAATATAAAAGAGGTTATGGCTGCGAAAGGGCTCTCGAGAAAGGATGCACATGACCGCATACGGTGGAGAAGTCACATTCGCTTCAACGACCCCTGAAAAGGCAAAAGTCTGTAGAGAAAGAATAAGAATACGAATGAACGATTTAGTTAAAATAAAGGGAACCAAGACTGACTCGTTTGTCTTACTGATTTTTATTCACAAAGTAAAACGTGTAGCCATGATTCCTCTTATAAGCACCCTTGTTGTTTATTGGAAGATCCAAAACACAGTCAGATTCTCTTGTATTAATCAATAAAGCTGTCACCTCTGCTTTTTAGTCAAATCAGATTACCAAAGCTAATAGACTGCATTTGTTTGTCCGAGTGAAATATCTGTTTCTCGACTGTCTCAAAGTGCACTTGTTGCGTAGTCGGTCACTGGATCCAGTATCCAGTTATCATCCCAGTAAAATGATAACATTCAATAGGTCAATCTTGGTATCAATTTTATAGATACCCTCTAAAGCTTAGCATAGCAATGCTTATTTAGGAAACCAATTATTGTATTCCTTACTTTGATCCAGATAAACAAAAAATTAATAACAGTTAGACAAAATATCATGCACTTTTTGAAGATAATCTGTAAACCGCTACAGTTAATAAACAACATCAGAGCAAATGCCAGATATAGCGCTCCATCTCTACCCTACCATCACTCCATAAATACCCCGGCCTCATGGTTAAAAACAAGACCAACGCGATTGATGCCATTAAAGTAAGTAGTATCAAGTGTCACAGAATGAAGAGTTTTAACATTTGGAATAAGCTCTATTTAAATGGATGCAGGAAACACTCCCATCAGATGTCCTGTTTTAAAAAAAACAACTTGCAAAGCAACCAAAAGAGGATGAAAAAGAAAAGCTACAATTGATTTCTGATTCATTTTTTCTCTTTTAAAGATCAAAATGGGAACCTGGTATTTTGTGGATTAAATATATACGGTCAAGTAGCTAGCAATTACACAAAAGTCCTCAAATTCTCTTTCGCTTTCCCTGTAACGCTTAAAACCTCTACTTCTGAGGACGGTCCTGTTAAAAAACAAAAAGTAAGAGATATTGTCTTTCCGACAGAGATAGTTGATACAGCAGGCTGCAATATCCTGCATGTGATTCTGTGTATAATAGCTGAGGCAAAGCTGATCGTTGCAAAGATGTTAAAGAACATGAATTTTTCACTCTGTAGATTTGTGCTTTACAAGTTTACTTGAACATCTTCAAAAGGGTCGTTGATTCAAGTCGATTCACCTTCAAAGGACATCTATTTAAATTTCTTTGACAGTTCCATCACACACAAACACACACTCGCTCTTTCTCTGAGCCACTACATTGGCTGCAATGCATCTCTTCCATGTTTTCACCAAGCCTCTTCTATTAGGAGCAACAAGCGACACGTCTCTTTAGCTCAAGCACTTTTATTAGACTGACTCAAAGCACGTACAGTACAGGTAATACATTATTTACAGACAGGCACATGGTACTCTTACGCAATAGTAAGATAGATCTTCCATATCTTCCATGAAATTCCTCTCATCATATAAAATTTATTCAGAGCTATGGAATTAATTATTGTGTAATTTTGTGTAATTTCATGTGTAATTTGTCTGTTCTCACTCAAAGATTACGGTCAGTGTACACTTGTTCAAGTACACGAATTACTATATTGTTACTTTTTAGCTTGTTTTGCACTATACTTGTTGTCGATGGCCTGTGTGGTGGGAAATAAATGCATAAACAGATTTCAGTATACTTATTTGTCTGTTGCAATCAACGTAAACGTAAAACGAAGGGCCCATTGATGAGCGAATTGAGGTGGTTGTTGATATTGCCGTTGCTGCTGCTGTTTTCAGAGTTGCTGTTGTTGTTGTAAATTAAGGCTTTCTAATTTTATCTTTCAGTAATGAAAGTTTAATAATGAATAGTTATTGTGCTTGAGCAGAAAGTGCTGCTGTCTTCTGTTTAATACTTGACATTCACCTTTGAATTATACAATGATAACAGTTATATGGATTTATTTTTGTACTTTTAAAGCATTTCAGAACCATTATTAGTGCGTCAAGTCCTGTACTGATTTTTGGAAATATTAATGTAGAAAAGGCGTATATAGTAAGGCAGCCGGCCTAGCAGTGAAGGTTAGGTAAGTCTTGGAAAGTGAACAACTGCATTCAAAGTCCACGCAACAATTTTAATGAGTTTTTTCTAAGTTAACTCAACTTTTGTGGAATTTTTTGGTGTAGAATTAATCTTTTTGATCAAAGGAAAGTGCACATATATATATATATATAGTAATATTAGTAAAGTATGCCAATGTTCACTAAGAGTGCTCAATGTTTCCAGAGCGTTTATAAATCCAGTATAGCATACAAAATAACTAGACAAATTTAGCAGTTACTACTAGTTTCATGTTTTCTTAACATGAAAGACTTAGTTAACAAGTTAACAATCTTCAAACTGCAGTTTGAAGATTGTTAACTTGTTAACTAAGTCATTGTCAAGTCAATAGATTACAATTTAAAGTTAATTTACAAACTTTTGTATAAATTAATACTACAAAGAATGTTGCATAAAAATATTACAATTTGAGTTNATATATATATATATATATAAATATATATATATATATATATAGAGAAAGGGAGAGAGAGAGAGAGAGAGAGAGAGAGAGAGAGAGAGAGAGAGAGAGAGAGAGAGATGGATGTAAACTTTTAAAACACCACAAGGAAAATATTTACTGAAAGGGACATTGAGCTTTCTTTTGGATAATTTCTTTTTTGTAAATTTAAATGATGAGCTCAGTAGGTAATAGGTAAAGTTAATGGCTATATTTCATCATCAAATTCATTATGCTATTCATAATTGTAGGGTTGCCAACCATCCCGAAATGATAGGGGCATCCCCGGAATTGACGTCTGTGAAGTGACCTAATGTGACCCAGCCCGGGACAAAAGTGCCCCAGGCTGGTTCACTTATGTCCCGGAAGTTGCTGACAGATCTGCAATAAGCCCAGGCCAAAGCTTGCCCCAGTGGCAACTATTTACTAAAACAATTTTTTCTTCTTCACAGGAACAGTTGTTGCTGTGTCAGTAGGAGCTCTGTGTGATAAGTTATGTGCTGTTTCTATTATTTGTATCATTGTCTGTGTGTTGCTGTTAATTTGGATTAAGTTAAGTAGAAAATTAAGGTTAACAGAGCTCCTGCTGTTCTTAAATTATCAGAGGCAGTTTTTTGCAGCTGTTTGAAGTGCTTTTATTGGCATAAACTGTAGTCAAAATTGTAAAAAGTAATAGAGCACAGTATTTATATTTTTCTTAGCGAGAGTTCATTTATAATATTTCTGTAAATGAAGATCAATATATCTTTGAAAATTAAATATCTTAATCCTTAATCTGAGAGCTATGAGTATAATAAATTTTAAACTGTTTGTTGCAACATTTAAGTATTTTTTCTGTTTTTTGTTTGTGAAAGCACATTTTCAAGTGAACCGGAAATTGAGTTTTGTTTTTGTTGGGTTTTTTTTTTGGTTTTTTCTGGGGGAAAGGTGGTATTAAGGTGTCCTGGAATGATGAAACAGAAAGTTGGTAACCCTACATCATTGCCTTGCTTTTATTTAACAGCATAGGTGGATTATAGCAATGGAGAAGAAGAAGCAAAAGTTTATAATTCCACTTCCTTCAGAAATAGATGTAAATAGCAAAGATGACACAGTAAGTAGAAGTATATTCAAACAATATCAGGAGACCAAAAAGAGAGTTAACTCCACAGAAAAGGAAATAAATGAAGTTTCTGGTATTAGCGATTTGCCACCAGCATTAAATAATTCTGCTAATGTTGCTATACCAGAGCATATGGTTAAAGTTGTGGAAAACAATGATATAAGCAGTAATTCATTATGCTCAACACACACAACTAATAGAGAAGAAAGTAAAGAACTCAAAGAAAAACCACCCAATGTCTTTAAGGGATCAAATTTTTCAGAGACATTTGCATACCTGAAGGAATCAGAATATTATGAGCAGCCAAACACAAGCGAAAAAAAGTCAAGGTTAGTCTGAATTTTCTAAGTTTCTGAGCATTTTGAAAATTCCTTTTTGGACTCAGAGGAAGCCATAGATGTAAGAGTTTTATCATGTCATGAGTTGTAAGCTTTTTCTGAGCTATGTTTATGTCTCCCATGTTAGGCTATAATATCTCTTTTGTTAACATTTCTTTAGTTTTGTCATAATATGCATTTCTTACCTGTTTTGATTTGCTTGATTACATCATGAGTTATAAACAGGTGTGAGCACATGACCAGACAGATTAAAAAAGCATAGCCTCTACGCTTCAAAGGCTAGGGTTTTTTGGTTTTTTAGGTATTTCACCCTAATTAATCTGATGGATTATTTTCTTATTTGATGTTTTTTCCTTTGTACTTTTTAATCATTTAAAATATTGATTTCTTCCATCTCCCAATCCTTTCTTCAAAAACTTGTACAAACACAGTAGTTTACAATTTTTAATGGAAAAAATTGTTGGATGCAGTACTTCCAATGACATGGCTGGGGTTTTAAAACCCCAACCTCTTGCATGGTATTTAGATGATTTAACTTTAGTCACTACTTCCAAACAGTTAAGTGTATTTTGTTTGAACAAGTTTTTTGGATGACCTTTTCAGTTACACCTCTATTTTTCTGTAGCATTTATGCTTTTACTTTTATTTCTTGGTAAATTCCTTTACCAAGTAACACATCTTATTAATACATTATTAATATTATATTAATACATAATATATTAATATATGTATTACAACTTTTTTTCTTTATATAATTTATGAATAATCCAGTTAACTCACCCAGAAGGCATAAAATCTTCCTATTAGTCAGGTTATGATTAGGTCTCAGAATACTGATCTGGCTAACTTTTCATTGATCATCTGTCTGATTGTGTAATAGCACCTTCTGTGTAGGTTGACTTTAATTCCACTTTTTAAAAGTTATTTTTCTGAGCATGAGTGTCTCTATATTATAATTTAAAGCAAGAGCTTCATAGTTATTTGGCCTTTATAACATCACCTTAAACAATCTTCCCAATCACTCCCCCTATTTTCCCCATAAATTGATGGTGATATTCATTTGACTTAAGTAGTTATGTCTCATTGTTATTTATTCCCCTCAATCAGCTGCAACACTAGGTAGCTGATGGGTTGTTCATTGACATATTTTAAACACAGTTTTTGGTCCATTATAGACATACATAAAGCAAGATTTGTAATACCTTAAGCCGAGGAATCTACAGCAGCTCCTTTTTGGTTACTTATTACACTTAATGCAATGTTGTAAGCTTTGTAACTGTGGGGTAGAGATTGTAGGTAAAGCTACAGGTTGGCCCATTAATGGGATGTTACAGGTAAAATTAACATACAGCCAACTCTCTCTATCTCTATCTCTCTGTCTATGTATATATATATTAGATTTTTATGTAATCTAAATATAATATTAAAATGTACATAGTGTTTGCATGTTTTAATGCAGTTATGCAACATTATTTGCAGTTAGTTTTTAACAGGTTATTAGGATCAATTTCTGAAGGACAAACTGGTATAAACACAAACAATGTATGATTTTATCTATGTTCTAATTCTGTAATTTTTCCACAGTTTTTGTATTTTGCCACATATTTTGTTCATGCTTATATTTTTTTGTTTGAATAACTATTTTGATGATATTCAATCAATGTTTTTGTATTTTATGCCTTTATCAGTGGTGAGGAACAGTCACAAAAATATAAAACAAATTCAATCATAGTAAATCCAAGACAAGTAAGTGCTATTTCTTTCATCTTTTTAGTATACTCCTTGTGGATAAGTTGTACTGTACATCAAAGTGATATATTCACTGCAATCCTTATCATTATCTTGACACCCAGCAGAATCATAGCATTGCTGCATCAGAGGAGTAAAATAACACTGCAAACACAATATCCTTGGAGCTTCAAGCTCCTGCACTGCATAATAGGGTATACATTCTTGGGATGATAAACTACAATGCACATTATCTTCTCTTAATTCAAATTTAAGATGCAAATAAGAATAAATTTGTAATGAAAACCCCCAAATGTTTACTTTGTTAATTTTACGAGGTAAAGAATGCATTTGATAACAATCTAAAATAGTTTTATAAAAGACATAAAAATAGGCAAAAGCAGAACATCAGAAGAAGACTCTTTGTTGTTTTTTCCTTGGATTTATGGTATTCCTTGATTATGTTTTTATTTGTACCAATGAAATAACAGCCAAAATTTCTAATTTGAGGGGGAAACTGCCAAACCTTTTTTTCAAGAAAATTTACTTAAATTCTTTGAAATAGTAGACTAAGGTCAGTTACATTGAGGATACACCATATGTTTAACTTTAAAATAGAATAAGTGGTTGACATGTATTTATGGTGTCATTTTTCTTTGGTACTCAAAGAAGAGTTATTCTGTGCCATAGTTATAAAAAGTGTTTGAATGAAAAACCATTTTATTTTATTCCTGATTTCAGAGCTTCCATGTTTTTCACCAAGCCTTGCTTTGTTGGGTTTTTAAACACTCTTGCCAAAGTAAATGCATAAGGAATTCAAATCATTAGGCAGTTTGATCCAGTGGTGAATCAAATGTTATGTCACATATTACTGAAATTTAAAACTACTGAATTTCATGTATTATTCATTGTTTGTAAATTTTGTTGGAAATGGGAAAGTAGAAGCACCCATTATCTAATATAGGCAATTATATATTTTTATTAAGAGTAGACTGTGGTGAAAAATGCAATTTTACTTTGGGATTGCCTTCCCACTGTATGAATACCATCAGTATTTTTTCTATGTATTGTCATGATATGGATATTATCAAATGACATTTGAATACAGGGATCTAGTATAACATGGTAATTTGAATAATATAAAACACCAATATTATATGGTAAAAAGCTAACTTTTTCAGACATATAACAACTCAATGTGATTTTTAAAACATGATTTATTTATATGTAGAAAGTAAAAAAGCAATGCCAACATAGAAGATGTTAGAATAATAAAAGGAAGGTTAGAATAATAAATTTTTCTGCAAAAATACAAAGACAAGGTTCAGAAACATCAGTTTTTAGAAAAAAAATCAAGCTGCCTTAATACCTTTTGTCTACTGCTTGAGTAGCTTTACATTTTAAAAGAGGCTTAGGCTTTATATTTAGTTCGAATTATTCTCTTTTTAAGAACATTGTGAGGCAAGAAAGCCACTAAATGTATGGAACTGTGAAGAAAAGACAGGGGGGGAAGGAAGGATAAACCAAGAGATCACTTGAAATTTTAGACATAAAAACAAGCTAGTCATATGATGGAGGAAAGTACTTAGAAGCTTAGGAGTTCCACAATCTAGCCATCAAAGGGGGGAAAGCAACATGTCTACAAAGATTTATTACAATGTAAGGCAACAGCTGCATTAGAATGGAAATGGCGAGAAAAATGAGTTTCTCTAGATGTAACAAACTGGGGTGTTTTAGGTGAGGAAAGGTCATCAGAACATGTTTCATTATATATCTATAGAAAAGATTAGGACAAACCACATTTTGTCAGTGAGACAGAGGTTGAAGAGTAGCAGCAAGATTTGGACCTATCAATTTAGATACCTTGACATCAAGATGAGATAAGGGAGGATCTGTCCAGATGTAAAAATAGAACTCTATGGAAGGATAAGTGGTAGATTTATAGAAATACAAAATGGTCTTAGTCTGCATTTTTCCAGCATTGTTAAAAACCAGCATATTTCTTGTCAATGAATGGGTATGTTTGAATGGGTAGAAGACTATGGACAAAAGGTGGTTTCATCTAAATGGGTATTGGAAGAAAAATTGAAAGAAGATGGCACTTGGAGAGTCAAGGCAAGACTTGTAGCAAGAGGATTTGAGGAAGACTTCTCTGATAAAAGAGTTGATAGTCCCACTGCCAGCAGACAAGTTTTTCACCTGATATTTTCTGTTATGCCTACTGTGGATTGGGAACTTCATTCTCTTGATATTGCTGCAGTCTTCTTGAAGGACAGGATATTAGGTGAACAGTTTATGTAAGACCTCCAAGTGGCGTATGCAAAGAGAACATGCTCTGGAGACTAAAGAAATGCAACTATGGTCTAAATGATGCTCAGAAGATGATTAGCCTTGGAGCAAAAGTCACTCTGTATGATCAATCTCTCTTCTTGTGGCATCAAAATGAAGTTCTGGTCTGTGTAATTGTTGCTCATGTAGATGATTTCACATACTGTGGCACACTTGATTGGCACTGTACTGTAATGGCTGAACTGGTTACTGAATTTCAAATTAGCAAACATGCAAAGGGGTCTTTCAGGTATGTTGGATTGAATATCGAACAAAATCAGGACTGGCTGTACATTGATCAAAGTCAATATGTTGCAAGTTTGGAAGAGCTTTCCATTTTTGCTGATCGCAAACAAGATGTTGACAGTTTGCTCACAGAAGATGAAAGAAAGAAACTCAGATCCATTTGTGTGCAACTGTTATGGTTGACCTCACACACACACACATCAAGATGTAGCATACCAAGGATGCATGTTAAGTAACTATGGCAGAAATGCAACTGTGAGTAGTCTTTTGAAAGCTAACAAGGCAATCCATAACTTAAAGGCAAAATCTGTTAAAATCATCTTTCCAAAGCTGGGAGATCCAAAAGAAATTGAAGTTGTTGTGTATGGAGATGGTTTGCATAACTCATTGCCCATTGGAGATTCTCAAGGTGCCCACATAGTGTTTCTGAGTGGTGGTGGTCACTTTGCTCCAATCTCATGTAAGTCAAAGAAGTTGTAAAGAGTTACCAAATCCCCACTTGCTACAGAAATTTCTGCTGTTGCTGATGCAGCTGACTATGGCCACCTTGTTGCTGCAATGGCAACTCCACATGTTGAATTATGTACAGACAGTCGGTCATTGAAAGACAACTTGAAGAGCATGAAAGTAATTGAAGATCCAAGACAATGCATGGATGTGGCCAGACTCAAGGAGATGGTGAAGCTTAAAGAAGTCTGTGTAAAATGGTTCCCAAGTAATCTACAATTGGCTGACAGTCTAACTAAGAAAAGTGCTTCTTGTGACCAACTTTTGAATGTGTTGGTCAAAAGCACTTTCTAAAGTGCTGGCCATGAACATGTAAATAGTGTAAATAGAATTGTTGTGTTGCAGCTGTGGAGTAAACAGGTGGTCAATTGAATGACACCATCCTGTAGATGATTTTTTGGAAATAATTGGAAATATTGAAGTTGTTTTTCCCTGGACAATTGGTGCAATGTCTCAGGAGGGGGCCAATGTTAATGTTTCATGTGCTTCATCAGTACTGTTCAATTTGTAGCTTGAAGCATTGTCATAACTGGTGTTTGGCAAGTCATTGTTAACTGCAAGCCAAGAAGAACATTGATCGTACACAACCTGAAGAGGACGACATTCATATCATGGTATGAGTGTACACTAATTAACATTTCTGGTCCATTCTTTGTCATTATATAGGTTAGAACCTATATTTTCCATAACTTGTTCCTCCTTAGTAGCATTGTTGCAATGCCAGAGTACAAGGTATTATCATCAACATAGATGTTGATGAACTGAAATTAGCTACCAAGAAGATGATCAATGTAAAGAAGAAAGAGAGGCAACCAGTAATAAAAGCTTGAGGAACATCAGCATTAATGGAATAATTATTGGATGTAATGCCACCACCCTTTTTATGACCAAAGAAATAGGACTAAAGGATAACAAAGACCCATGTCAAATGCCAAACTCAGAAAGCATATTAAGCAGCTCAGCATCCCACATCTTGCCTTGGAAATATTAAGAGCTGAATAATGTAAAAAGTCTAAAAATCTACAGGTATCTTCTGTGATTACAGTCAAAAGAACACCAGAGAATTGAGATCCTCTGAGCAATTTGCCATTGACGGAAAAAGGTATAGCATGATGATGATAGATAGTTGACAATTGATGTCCATATAAATTTTTACATGGTAATCAACTGATGATCCATGATATTTACTTTATTCTTAGTCATTATCATCATCTTAATCATTATTCTTAGTCATCTGTCATTTTACATTGTTCATCATACTTCACCATAGTTGTATCCTTCATACATCATTATTTTCTTTCTCCCTGCGGATAGTTCATTCTTATGTTTTTCATTGTGTTGTCCTTTGTGTTGTGGTGTGGATTGTTCATGTATGGATTGTTCCATTATAGTCATTTTATCAGCCAGTTCCATCTTTGGCTATAGTTTTCTGAGTATTTCGCTCTAATACTGTATATATAGGCTGAAGATAGTGAAAGACATGAAGCTCTGAGTACTGTAAAGTTAGAGTTTTCTTACTCATATATCTGATTTTATGATAGCTCCTATGTTTTGATGTGGTAGAACACTGTTGCTGATGACATTTCATATTCATTTGTTAATATATATATAGCCTTATTGAAGTAGCATATAAGACAATTTTTTATTATTTTTTACAGGATTGGTTTTTTTTCATTACTTTGCAGTGTACCATAGGACATTAAGTGTTTTTTATCTTAAAGTTAATACAAATTTCAGACATCATTTAACAAATATTTGCTGACTCTCTGAGCTGTACCAGGTTTTAACTATCTACTTTTGTATCCAGTTACCTTTTCATTCAGATCAACCTTGAAACAGTGTATTGTGCATACGTGTGTGTTGGCTGGAAACCTACTATTTTTGTGAAGGATGAAAAGAAACTCATGTTAGAGAGCAACTCACAAGCAAAGTAGCCAACCTACTCCTTGAGCTTCAAGACCTTGATAATTTTGTAATATGCCTCAAACGTAATGTTAGAAGATTGACTGACATAGTAAAGAATGTAGCATTGTATTAGTTTTTATTAAGTAGTCACTGTTTTGCATTCAGTTCATTGCCTTCAATAAGTTTTAATTCAAGAATCCAGTTAAACATGCCACACCTTAAAAGTGCCCTATACACCTCAACCTACCCGGAATAGGCCTTGTTTTCACCGAATTCGAAAATTGAATCACCATGGCAGTTTTCGAGTGCTGTCATCGTATTTCATCTAAAGTAATCTTCACCTCGCAGAACATTCTTCAGTCATTTACAAAGGATGCCTTGCCTGACACAACTTTAAGTGTGGTTGTTTACGAGTTTAAGTGGTTATGTGGTACCACATACATAGGCTGTATGACCTGACGATTGATCGATACAATAAAGTAACACGTATCTGGTCTTTTGAAAGAAAATAATCCCATGTTAATTGAAATTACCCAAAAAGAGGGGGCAAGAGTGTATGCAAAATTGTTAGTTTTAAATCAGCCATAGCACAGTATCTACTGTTGAACCGCAAGTGCGGTGAAAATTTCCAGCTGAAACAGTTCGAACCAGATCTGACTACCGTTTTGGAGCATGGAAGCAATTCATATGTAATACCATCACCTCCTCTTTTTAGACAAAAAAATGTATATGGTCTTGGATTGTTTTAGAGACCCTGTCAGAGAAAGTGGCTCGGTTTCATCAATCGCTTTTGTTTTCTTTAATCAATCACAAAAAGTGGCTGGCTTTTTCGATCCTGTCTTTGCTCTTCGTATCAATAAAAAGTCACTTGCCTTATATTTTCTTTGTCTATGATCTTGGGCCTGTCAAGTGCCAGTGAGAAAGCTTTTGACCAAAATAGAAGTGATTTAAATATTTGTTAAATTTTTAGAAGTTTAGAAGTAAGTAAGAGTTTATCATTATGCACTTTTGTGCATTACCCCTATATGGTCAAATATGGATGAAGGTTACTCGATGTTCCTTTTTAACTACTTTTTAACAAAGCATGTTTAGAACGGATATTAAAACCGTATAGTCATCTTAAGCAATCAAATGATTCCGGAGAATATAAGACTGTAGTATGAACAAATTTCTCAATAGTATTTTTGTTTGCTTTTGTACCCTAAAACGCTGCATAAAAACAGTCGACAACAGAGTAATTCCTGTTACAGAGTAATTTGGTTAGCATTTTATTCTCGTTCCAGCGTGGAAATCCCATTCTGCAGCATATACGAAATGTGCCATGGGAGTACGGAGATGTTATTCCTGATTACGTCATTGGACAGACGCAGTGCGCCCTTTTTCTGAGGTAATAAAGCACTTTTAAGCAAGAATATATTTTATTTTTGTTTTGAAAAAAAAGGGCGAGCGTCAAGATGGGAAAAGTATCGCTCGAAACGTATCTCAGAAAAAGCTTACGGCTCGACATGATAAACATCCTACATCAATGGCTTTTACTGGTTGCATGGAATCAAGAGCTTTCAAAAAGTGCTATTGGTATCAATTGTTGTACTTATTGCGGAAGAATTTATTGTGTTTTAAAAATTCGGACAACGTAGTGTCGTTTAGACAGTGTCTTTACCCATTTTTAATGGTTGAATTGGTTCTAAAACTGTTTTTATTTATGAAAAACGTTTATATGAATAACCAATGATTTTGTGTTCTAACGATCTATTATATTCCACGTTTTCATTCATTGAATTTTCGGTTTCTTTTATTGCCAACCAATATATATATATTCGAAATAAATATTACATTGAAATTGTAGGAATCCCCTTTGTTGGGAGAGGGATGTCGTTGTACAGCTGGTGAATTGTGGAATAACTTTTTTCCTAGAAATAAATTACAGGATGTTAAAAATTTTAGCCCAGATTTTTGTTTTAACTAGAACTCCGCTATTGTCAAGTCACAGCCGGGATAAGGGAGGAGGAAGGTTGTGCTGTGGGCTAACAATCGACTCCTGTATAAAATCAAGAGAGCTAGAGAAACCAACACCAGATATGTCAACAATGCCGTTGAAAGAATGAACACAGGTCGGAATATTGGTAAGATGGCGGCTGGCAAACAAATACAACAGGAAGCTGACTGCTCGATTGTGAACGCCCACGGATCCAAGACCACACGACGAGTGAGCTGCTGGAATGTTAGAACACTTTACCAGACCGGTCGGCTAGCTCAAGTGGTTAAAGAGATGAAGAATTACAACTTTTGATTGCTGGGAGGTAGAGAAACAAGGTAGACAGGGAGTTAAATCAGGCAACTAGCTACTGGTCACCACATTGCCTTTTCAGAAAGTAACGATGCACAACACGATAGGGGGAGTGGAGATCGGACTCCGAGGATGGTGTTGGGTAGGCCACCTTATTCGCATGGAGGAAATGGCAGTCCCCAAGGTTACCATGTGTTGGAGACATGTAGGAAAGAGGGTAAAGGGACGATCAAAGGAGAGCTGAAGGAGAACGGTAGAGACAAAATGGAAAGGAAGGGGTGGACTTGCAGTCAATTGCAGACATGGGCTAAGAACAGGCAGCGTTGGGGGACTCTGGCAGAGGTCTTATGCGTTATGTAACACGAAGATGAAAAAGAAAGTGTATTTAGCTAGACACCTACTTAATCATTAGCCTGACCAATTTTTAGTTGTAATTAGATAATTTGTAATCTTAAACAAATGTTTTTGTGTTTTTTATACAGTCTACGTTACTACAATTTTAATCCGGAATATATACATGAAAGACTAAAGCAGCTAGGCAGTCGTTATGATCTTCGGGTGCTTCTTGTCCTGGTAGACATTGTGAGTGGAAAATTTGATAGGCTATATGATTTAATTTGTTTATCGTTATACTTTGTGACCTTATAACAACATTTCTTTTTTTGCTTCAACAACTTCAACGTTTATTGCCTTGTTGGAATTTGTTGCTTTTATATTAGTATCTGCTATTCAACTTATTATTCTTGTTATTGAATGTATATTTATAGGTACCTGAAAAACATGGCGTGTTCGAGTCTTACCCCTTCTCTGCTATACTGACGTAAGGCTTTTTTATCCTGTATGGAGGATAGGAAATTCACAATCCCTCCCCATTTGTGCCTGCCCTGGGCGTCCAGCACGATGTTGTGCTAGCTATACTTGCTTTTCCTTCGTCTCTTGTACTAGACTTTTGCGCCAGGTTATACAGGGTCTTCCTCGCTTACCCATGCCTTAAGGGTTCCATCGCAAGCCTTGCCGAGTAATTTTGCCCTCGAAGGATGAGATATATTGCTCTGTACTGATTAATTGTCAGGGTGGCGATTTGGTCAATGCAAGACCTCTCCAGTTATAAATCTGCATGCCCGACCCCAAGACAACTATCAACAACTGATTTCATTCCATTTAAAAAGATCCTGTCCAAGGCCTTTCCGGAAACCGACAACAGCACTATTCCTCTGTGGTTCCAGCACTCATCAGATACCCCGTCATTGCTATCTTTACGATGTACACTTTTTTTGTTTCCTGTGTATTTCTTCTTCTTCACATACCTATTTTAAAGGAGTGACAGCATGTCTACTGCAAGTTCAAGATCTGGTATCAGGGTCACCACTGGAATTCTGTCAATTGTAATTTGTTGTTCTTTAATGGCATATTGGGCATTCTGACCTCTTTCCTAGTGGGGCTGCCCAGTGGTAATGGCAGTGTCTCGTACACAGGGAGAATTTTTGCTTTCTCTGCCTGGGGCTTGTCAGTTCAGGAGCTCGCTGTAGGGATCACCGTTCTCGCTGGCCCGTCAGAGTTGTTATGGTGACGCCATTATTTGTTTTTTGTTGTTTTCTGGGGCCTTAGTCCTGCCCGCCAGAATTCTAGTGATATCATATAGTACCAATTCCGCTGCCCTGCCGCCAACATTGCTCGGGTGGCCAGACCTGCAATAAAACTCCTTTCGTCATTTCTGACGCTCTACTTGACTTCCTGGTATTTCTGTCAATACTCCTGTTCAATCCTTATCTTGGATGCCCTTGCCCTTTCATTGTTCACTAACTCCTTCATCTTTTCCTGCTCATCCTTCTCATCCATGGTTGCCAATATTGTCCACGACTTGTGCTCTTTCTTCCTTCACACTATGCCCTCTATGGCCTCTTCGGTGTCAAGCTCCCATGGAATCTCAAAGCTGTTTCTCAGCATCGCCTAGTAGCACATGATGTTGTGAGAGTTATTCTCTTCTTGAATGCCCTGTACTGTGCAATCAATCATCCTGTGAGGGGTTGTGCTCCTTTCCCTGACAGCCGAATTACCACACTCATTCTCACATATGGATAATGTAAAACTGTACGCTGAACTAACCAAGAGCTAATAGGAACTCTCTCTTTCTCTCTCTTTCTCTCTCTCTCTCCCTCTCTCTTTCTCTCTCTCTCTCTCTCTCTCTCTCACTCTCTCTCTCTCTCTCTCTCTCTCTCTCTCTCTCTCTCTCTCTCTCTCTCTCTCTCTCTCTCTCTCTCTCTCTTTCTCTCTCTCTCCTTCCTCACTCATGAGCTAAACAGGTTAAGGTTACCCCTCTGCTCGGGTGTTTCTTACCCGAATTTGCCCAGCTCGTCTCAGATAGGTCGAGTATTCACAAATTGTAGCTTTTCGTTTCCTTTGCAACATTTACACTCCCCCCTCCTTCGTACATAGTTTGCGCATTCCTTGTATCCTTTCTGATCGGCTTCCTTGTTGATAGAAACTTCTACCTACTAGTGTCGTGGAGGTTTTGACTAGCTGACTTCATAATTCAAAAATAATTTTGGATTGTACATTTACAGTATTTGAATAGGATTCATCAAGCTTCTTGATTATGTAATTTATGCAAATCAAAGATGGCCCTTATTACTATAACTTCCAAACTTAATCAAACTAACATTTGCAATACAAAAGCAGCAGGTACTAATTTATAGAATATGGCAAATGGAATACGCAAAAGAAGAGACAAAACACTACTCTTGAAGAGCCATTTCTCCATTGCATAAGCTTAGTATATAAAGAGGCTTGACTTTGGAACCCCAAGGATGATTTCTACCAAAGCTCTTCTTTTTTTAAATATTAGCATTATGATAATGCCATCTTAATTGAATTTGTTCGCTGGACTGTACCAGTTACTTTAATAGTTACACATTTATCACATACCCTGGCTTCACAACTTGTTATTTGGTTTGAATTGTTGATTTTATCTTAAACCGTTTACAGTTAGAACATGCAGATTTTTTTCTAATACACCTTATTTTTTACGACACATCACTTTTTGTTGGTTTGCAATGTTCTTTGATCTACTTATAATGTGTACATCACCTTTTTTTAAACCTCTTTTCAGACATTGTTGCAGTACACTGTGTTAAATATTTTCATTTAATATTTTCTATTATTTGTTGCTATAGTATGCCAATAAAGTATTTTTATATCATGCTCTTTTACTATAGCAAAACATATTTAACATTTTCTTGTGTTTGTGTATAATGCAAAATAATGACTGGAAACATACAGTTGTCTTTTTCACGAACTTTTACGCGTTTCATTTCCTCATTAAACAATTTTTGCAAGGTGTATTAAATAATCTTTGTTGCTTCATAAATATATTTTTGTAATTTCGACCCGCACCGTAAACCCTCCCCGTAACACTCGGGCTGGAGATGTAGCAGCTTTGTCGTGCTATAAGCCAAGTTTCTTGAATTTTAGATCTGAGATCAGAAAGTGCTTACCACTCATGACATAATAAAGCATTTGTGGCACCCAATGAGTCCATAAGGTCAAAAATTTTCAATCCTAGAACTAGAATCTCGACAACGTTTCACGTGTGCTCGTTGGTCATAACCTAACTATATATGAACCACAATGTGTCAATACACTAGACCTTATAACATGTGGAAGGATAGTTTTGGTGTCCGGCACCCCACCCTTTATTACATATGGTATCTTTACATTACAGTAAGACATTTTTTACCAATGTTTTAAAAAATCCATGAGACGTCATAATTTTTTGTTGCACTGTAGAAGTGTTTGGAGCGATAGCAATTTACATTACACTCGAGTTATGAAGAACTTTGCATTTAATTCTCGTATAGAAAGAATGCCATCATGCTTTGAAAGAACTTGGGAAAATTGCAATTTTGTCAGAATGCACATTAATTTTATCTTGGAGGTGAGGATAGAATTTACAAATCCAAACTTTTTAGTGCTCCGCTGTTGATAGTTCAATTGGTTTTTTTAAACAAGCAGCATTTAAACGCTACCATGCATTCACTGTTTTCCATAGCGACAGGAAATAAGCTGAAGATGTTAAGGGATTGTTCACAATGTGATNATTTACATTACACTCGAGTTATGAAGAACTTTGCATTTAATTCTCGTATAGAAAGAATGCCATCATGCTTTGAAAGAACTTGGGAAAATTGCAATTTTGTCAGAATGCACATTAATTTTATCTTGGAGGTG
The DNA here is from genome assembly GCA_003991215.1 of Morbakka virulenta. Taxonomy (NCBI): domain Eukaryota; kingdom Metazoa; phylum Cnidaria; class Cubozoa; order Carybdeida; family Carukiidae; genus Morbakka; species Morbakka virulenta. Next base: position 2,178,361 of record RDPX01000069.1, on the reverse strand, counting down.
AGGATAGAATTTACAAATCCAAACTTTTTAGTGCTCCGCTGTTGATAGTTCAATTGGTTTTTTTAAACAAGCAGCATTTAAACGCTACCATGCATTCACTGTTTTCCATAGCGACAGGAAATAAGCTGAAGATGTTAAGGGATTGTTCACAATGTGATAACGATTTTTCTAACAGGTGACGTGGCTACAGATAAAGAAGAACTAACACAATGAAAAAGCACCTCAGAAAATATAATGTAGGGTATGGGCCATGCCAGGAACTTTCGTTATAGCTCTGACTTGTTATGCGTGACGTAGCGTAGGCAGGGAATATTGCCATTATGTTAAGCAGAATTGTGACGGCAATAAGCTGTCAGTATTCCCTTCTTCTCTAGTAGCGAATTCTTGACGGTTTACGTACTAGTAGAAGCCTGTTTGCTTGGCCAGATACGAGCCTTCCCATTTTGCTTGTGTAGTCATAGTGTGAGTTGTTGTTAATGCTAATGTTACAATGGGGACATAAAAATTTGTTGGCAGTTTTTGTGCTGGAAAAAAATCCCCCTCTCCTCTTCTTCTGTGCCAAGCCACAAGCAGAAAAGTTCAAAAAGTTATCATAAAGTTATCATAAATGAAACCGTTGACTAACCTCAATAGTCAAGACATTGAGAACGTAAGAAATTTCGAATACCTCAGGCATATGCTACAAAAACGTTCTACACTATCTTCGATAACAACCGAGGTAAACAGCTGCTACTTAAAATGAAATAAAATGAAACCTGTTTCCTTATAATTGAGTATGCCTATGAACATGTATCAGATTTTTGGAATCCTATGTTAACAGAAGACTGATTTATTCTGTTAAAGCTTGGGAGTTGAAAAATGTTGAGATTAGGAAAATCGAATCGGTACGGAATGGATTTCAACGGAAGAACCTGCCATGAAGGAATGACTGCAACCCTGAACTTGAAACCGAAAGTTTAGAAACAGCAGCTAGATGTTGTTTCTAAACTTTCTAAATTATTCTGTTTAATTCAACCTCTCAAATATATTGCACATGTATCTTTATCAGATAGTGGTGGTTTGTAGAAGATGATCTTGTTCTGTTCATCAATACCTGATCCATGGAAAAAACTGACGATGAATTTTCATCCAGATAAACAAGAAATTGGAAAAAAAATGTTGGATCAAAGTGATTTCATGCTTTAGCGTGAAAAATCGTGTAACGATGTAACAGCAACCTAAAGAGAAGATTCCTTTCTTAAGGCAATAATGATGATGATCATCATTATTACTACAGCGATATCTCAATATTTAATCTTTTACCTGCTCTAAATAGTTTTGGAGAACAACTTACTTCCAGCAGTCTTTGGTCACAAGGACCCTATTTGAAATTCATGATACCTTCAGTAATTAAGCTTTTTGCTACTCTTTAATTGTAATTTTTCCTACAGATGATAATAATGATAATACTAATAGTCATGGTAGTAGTAGTATTGATGATGATAATAATAATAATAATAATAATATCTGCTGATGGAAGAGTGTTAACAAAAAAATAAGTAAATATGTCGAGAAACATCAAGCGCTGAAAAGAAAGACTGGGAAATTATAGAAGATAAAGAAGGTACCAGTTGTGCTAGTAATGGTAGGTGCTCATGGCAATGTGTCTAATATTGTTTAAAAAATGTTGGAATTGTAAAGAACTAACACATTGTTTGCCCTGGGTCGTTTTCTTTTACATGCCAAACAGGATGAAAATCACAATTTCACCTGCCAGTGGTTAAGCAAAAGCCATGACTACTACTACTACTACTACTACTACTACTACTACTACTACTACTACTACTACTACTAGTACTACTACTACTACTACTACTACTACTAATAATAATAATAATAATAATAATAATAATAAATACCACATTTTATGGCATTTTGTCATCCAGTGCTATAGAGAAGTTATTGCAGGAAAAGCTGACTTTGCTCAAATTGATAAAGGAAAGAAAGAAACAATCAATTGATATAGACCATAACGAGATGAAATCACCTTACTTTGGAAGATGAAGAATAGTTGAAATAAAACTGTTATTGTAGTTATTGTTTCACCTACAGTCATACTAAATTTTATAAGCACAATATAGTGTAATGGAAAACAATACTGTAGGTGAGTCACGCAAGTGAAAATATTTAAATCCTAAACTGCCAAAATATATTTATACTCTGATATATATTTCAAGGAGAGTCTGTTGTATGCTGTATTTTTCATTGCTCTGATTCCCCAATCCCAAGAACTAAACTACACAGAATATGGGTATAAAATGACGAAAAACATGTATGACCACCTTTTCATATGGATAATGTAAAACTGTACGCTGAACTAACCAAGAGCTAATAGGAACTCTCTCTCTCTCTCTCTCTCTCTCTCTCTCTCTCTCTCTCTCTCTCTCTCTC
>RDPX01000069.1:2104946-2145785 GCA_003991215.1 Morbakka virulenta | reverse complement strand
TTTGATGTCTTTTGCCTCAAAATGAAATTCACAAAGTACAGTAGTCCTCTTTATTTGAAAATTATCTCCAGTACCTTTCCTTCTATATTGATTTATTATACGTTTCCACTGACGATAAAGCTTAGCATCTTTGGGTAGTGTAAAAAAACCAATGCCAGTTGGATTCATTTTGCTGTCATACGTTCTACTTTTGCAATTTGGCATGCAGCAGTACACTCCCAATCCGCCTTTTTCAATTTGTTTTGGTCTAGAGGCAGACGAACCAGCATAATTTTCTGAAGACTCCATTTTTATGTTAAGCAATCAATTTCTCATAACACAAGAAACGCCATTTTCTCTTTCAAAGCACTTGCTGGCTGTATGTTTTGATTTTTTCGCAAGTTCCGCCTCGTTTTCATGCAGCGAAAAAAAATCTCTGGAAAGGTGTATTGAACGTCAGTTTTGTAAAAAGGTTCCTCCACAAACACGAGCTTATTATCTCCGTATCAGTGATAGAGTTCTAAATTTTAAAACTGACGAAACTCAAATTGGTGTTGTTTTATAAATTATCAACTAGAATCAAAATGCTAGGCTATACCTTTATCATCAGTGACAGTGGAAGTAGAATTAACACAATTCAACCCATCTCTTCAATTAGATCAAAACAAATGGTATGGAATGTCTTTTGTTAAGTGAGAGATGGCTTGGAGTTTTGCCAATATTACTTTAAAGAATAACGTATTCATATTTAACGATGCAAAATGATAAAATGAAATAACTATTCCGAAAGGAGCTTACTGTAATATAGTGCCTCAGCAAAACTGGCAAGTCCTAGTGCCACGTTGTTTACAATTACTTAGCAAAATATCTATGATGTAATTATTAAATGAAGAATATGTTAAGTTGTTTAAATACCTGTAATTTCCAGTGTAATAGTCAGTCTGTGAGTTGGAGTAGTATGAATAAGTTCATAAGCTAATTCTTGTGTTATCAATTACGGGCACCTTGTTCCATCACTGGATTTGTTCGCGCTATTATTTACAGCTTTTTCCAGGATAAAACACTTATGAACTGAGTGCAATAAATAGATATAACCAAGGTAAAGTAGAAATTATTGGTTTTGCTAAAAATATACACCTTAAAATGTATTCTGGCGATAAAAATATTTCCTTATAAATAGTCTAAATGTTTTTTATAAACTTTACTAGTTGCAACACTATAGGGAATTATTTACACTGAAATAAAATCGTCGAAGACAAACCATATCAAACATGAATATAATAGTATTGTGAAACAAGTGTGTGATAAACAAAATTGGCCCTGGATTGATTAGTTTTGATACATTTTTGTAATAGGATTTAAAGAAATTATTTTGTCAGAATGTTAAGTGGATCAAGCCTGAAAATGGTATTGGGTCACATTACCTACAGTACTCTATAAAGATGTCCATAAAAAAGTTTTCATTCACTGATTGAAAGAAATGCGTTTTTGATTTTAAGAAATACATGTGGAAGCGGTACGACAACCTGTAAAGATTAGACATGACAATAATTACAACCTCTATCATTACAAAAAATTCAGGGCTCGGCTTGAAGGATCGTGAGATTCTTGAAATCGAAGACACAAAACATAGCTATCAGAAAGCTATTGTGAAAATTGTCTAAAGAGAAGGTGAATAAGATGGAGATCGCGGAAGAGTTAATGATTATCTTGATTATGAATGCCATGAAGATTTAAAACTTGTGTATGGGAACAAGATTTTTCCAAAAAAGAAGACCTCAACACTCAATAAACGCTTTGAAAGTATCTCATTACGAAGTGTGTTTATCAATAATGCGGGTTAACTGTTTGTACAGCTTTGGTTAATATGATTTATTAATGACTTTGCGTTATGTAAACATTTTTTTGCATCTTCGGTACAAAACCAACCCTTAATTACCTCCCTCCTCAACTTACTGTTTTTGATGAACCAAGCAAAAATTCTTATTCCTGAACTTATCTGTTTATCTTTGCAGGTACCTTGGATGCCAATTTCCATACAAGACTTAAGCTTACCAACCTATTGTCTTTTTCAAATGAGGTACTTGACAACTCCTATCCAGACCTTTCTTGTTCACACTATTAAAAAAACCGGTTTCCAAAGTAGCTGACTGTAACGAAGTGACCTTCTCACTCTAAAGAAAGGAGGTGCTCAAAAAAGTAGCGGTTTTTTAAATGATTTATTTCTCCTGACTGAAATGTTCTTCTCATTATGTTCATTTCTTTATTAGATAGTGGGTACTGCGCCACTGATAAAGTTTTTTGTCATCTTGTGGATGCTACTCCTTTCTGACTTATTGTGGGTTTTAATCTTGGAAATTCTTGACTCTATGGACTCAGTGGAGCCATAGATATAGCAGCGTTATCATGTCATGAGTCATAAAAAAAGCTTACAACTGACGGCATGACAGAGCTCCTGTATGCATACCTTTTAAGTCGTTTTTTTTACACAAAAACGCAAACAAACAAAAAAAAAAAAAGAGGTATTGAATTGTGTATACTTACTTGACGCATAACTTTTCTAATGAAGTACAGAAGAAATCTTGGCAGAGAATGGCTAATGCAAAAAATGTATAAAAACAGATCACAAAATGAAGAAGAACTGCTCCGCGCCTGCGCTGTTCCTCCGTAAAAATATGATCGTACTGTAGTTGCTCAGCATGGAAAGGATGGTGCCTTCGTTTTATCCAGCTCTGATTTCCTGAATCATAATTAAGGTTATTTTTATGTAAAATATCGTAGATGGGTACAAGAATATATTTTGCACTATGATTCATCGGCAGACCCCTTTAGGAAGAAAAAAATCATTTAATTAGAATTTCAAAATAAAGAAGTTCAATACTAAGAATATCAGGAATTTCCAATTTGCTAAGAGTTTTTCTGGGATTCTCACTAAATATGGGATTCTTACTTTGAACTTTAAGAATAGCATTTCCAAACTAAATACTGAAATCTAATAATTTTTTATTGTTTCACGGAAAAATATATTTATGTATGAACACATAGCCACACAGAAAAAAGTCAAATGTACACCGACAATGTGTATTTTTAGTTCATTAGCGATGGACTGTCATTGAACTACAGTTATAATGGCAAAGCAAAAATACATTGTTCACTTATCTTTGTACTTGTTCTTTTGTGGTATACAGGAACGGCTCTTTTTTCGTAAAACGAGCCACATTTTTGACATCATGCAGATTTTTGGAATGAACTCTTTTTCTTTGCTTTTGTCCTGATTCCTTTGCATATTTTATACTTAAATATTGTCTGATACCAACTTAACGTATACCTCACCGTTTGTGATAGTCACCATCAATTGAATAAAATTTAATAGCCGTACTCCAACACATTTAATGTTGCATATAAGCCTATCTTTCTATCTTAAGAGAGGCCCGTCTGCAATTCGATTTTTGTTTTAAGGTTGACTGTAATTTAGGGTTTTGGAAAATCGAGCATTGTTATAAACGTGAGGAGTAAATAAGAGGTTCAAGTATTTGAAAACAATTTAGAGGTTTAATAAGATCCTTCACGTAATTTGGACAAATATTATATCCTTCATTTAGGATGTATAAACAAAATATCAGTACAATATACAAATATGTTCGAGTAAGTCATATTTTTGAAAAGCCTCCTTACGTTGTGCTGTAAATCCATAATTTTTAACCGCATGCGCGTTACATAGACTGTCACTGACACACTTATTCATCAATGAAAGATACTACAAAATTATCAATATCTTACGAGATACTTTTTAAACTTCCAAATAGAAAATTAATTTAGGTAAATAATAATCAAAAAATGAAAAAAGGTGGCAGGTCAATTAAACGTTTAAGCTGAGTGTTATATTTTCGATCATATTTTTAAAGCAAATAATTTAACTGAACTTTTTCTTAACTTGATGGTAACAAAAGATCTGTTGAATTATTTATTTTCTGGGTAGCATTATTACACTGCTTGTAACTCCTTACATAAATAGGTCTGATCACCCCAGCGTAGAGCAATATGAAAACTAGAATGGGCCGAGCAGCTGCATTATATGTGTAGAATCACACTACCTTGGAATAGATTAAAAAGAGCACGAAGGCACTTCTGATAAAGACAAATTGAGGTCGATATTTTGAAAACTTTTTCTTTGTGTACTGTCATAAAAGTGTCATTTTTTAGTTATTCCTTTTTTACAATACAAACTATAACAAGTATATTACAATATTTAGCAACATTAAAAAATTCATCATTGAAAGATACTTTGTACATTGAAACAGATCTCAAACTCAACAATTAACATTCAAAATAATTTCTAAGTAAATATGTTCGCAAAAATTACAATCAAAACATAGTTAACAATAATGTCAAAAAAACAATAAATACTGAAAATACAACAGTAAAAACAATAACAATACTAATAGTAATAAGCCAAAGGCAGTAGAGCCAGTGCAAATGAAGAGAAAAATTTGAAACTGATATAGATAGGACAGGAATTTGCAAGGATGCCCTGGATAAAGACGTTAAACTAGATTTATTCTGAAAGCAACTACAATAAGTTTACAGAAGTACCTAGAAACAGAAAAAATGATACTTTAAATAATAAGAAAACTTAAATACAAGATTCGAGTGTATTCTATACCTAACGAAACAACAAAATGCAGAGCTGACATAACATAACGAACACAGCAAAACAGACAGAAGTATGACAGCGCAAATTTCTACTTTGTACACACCGGGCTAATAGAAATCAAATTGGTATCAATCAGTGATAACTTGGCATGAGACCAAAAGTGGACAAAGGTATAATCGACCTTGTAGAACAAGATCAAAGTTTGGCCACAAGAAATTGCTATGCCAACATACACTATACTAACAATGCGGCATAATAGTAGCAAAAACTGACAATTTTTAGACTTGAGAAAAGTGGTTAAAACCTTCACTGAAAGCTCTGTCAGTAATATGCTGCACAATCCTCCAAACTGATATGAATATCATACTTAACCAGATACTGACATTAAGCATATTTTTATCCTATAGGATTTCCCATTGCAAACTGAGCACATCATTGAAGCTAATTGAACGGGCTTTCTTATTGCTATTAATGGTAACAAGAAAAAACATGGTCAATGATAGATAGAGCGTAGTCCGCAGGAAAATATGCAGCAGCTAAAGAATACGTCAAACATGAAAAGTACAAAGATGGGTAGTGAGACAAAAAGCCACTCTGTGAATAAATATAGATGGAGTGGACAAACGAGGACCTAATTAGGTAGACAAAAATGTTCGTTGAGAATTGTGCTTGAAATATGGTTTGCTTGTTAATACCATATTGTCAAATTATGATGAGATCAGGTCATGGAGACCAATGTCCGTAAGATTCCTTAGAAAACCGATCGCTGCAGAGAAGTACTAAATGAAAGAATATATATTTTCCATAACGGACATTACCTTCTACGCGCAAAAACGAAAAAGTATTTGGAATGAAGGAAGTAAGAATACTAAGAATGAAAAACCTCCAACTTAACCGATGAGATTAAATAGTTGTAAACATAAATGTTACTTAATATAGCAAGAATAATAAGAACCACATTCACACATAATATAAAATACTTGTCGCCGGTTATTTAGGAAAACCTGTTATTAAAACTGATGTGGTCTAGTTGTCAAACACAATAATATCAATAATAGCAAGTGATGGATTGGTAGCAACTACTACAGATACCTTTTGAAACCTCGGAGATATTGACGTAGATTAAAAAATAAAAGAGCAGTGTTAAGGGAAATTTGGTGCAGCTCGATAAGAAAATAACAAAATAGTATTACCATCTACACTGCAAATATTGACAAAAATAACAAGATGCAATATGTTCTGCTATATATTGACTTAAGATAAACTGATGAAAATATCAGCACTTTCATAGCAACAACTATTCTTTCGGCTAAATATTCAGTTTTCATTTGAAATCCATTTGTTGGGAGAGAACACAGTATGAAAAATTACTGTTGTCTACACCAAAGGAAAATACTTGTATAAAATCTGCGCCAACGATCTGAAGAAAAATGCTAATAAGAATTTTTACATCGGAAAATAAAATTTTTCAGGAGAAGATGCCCGACTTTCTAGCGTATTCGCTTTTAATAACTAGAAAAACATGGACCAAAGCTTCCGTTTACTAAGAGATTAGCCTTAACGAAATAGGTAATCCCTTTAATACCCCGGTTAAACATGGAGCATTAAACGTACAAGAAGAATACTGTTTAGGTGATATAAACAGGATTTTTCTATAGTAAATACTTTACATATTGAATATAAACCTCTCTGATTGAAATGCTTGCAAATGAAGAGATATAGCCAAAGGCACAAGAAAATCAGTAAACAAATATTAAAGGTTTACCATATTCATTTTCATATTAAATCCTTAAACCCACTGAAATTTTGAGAATTACATTTCCGACTTAAAACTTACATATTCCTTTATGAGATATATGCCAGATGATCACTACTGCATGACAGTAAGAGTATTTTTAAGTTATCAAGTACACTCAATATTTGATAACCTAAATTTTCAATAGGGCAAAAAATGCTATACACTACTACCCTACACTCAGCTGATGACGTAATATTACACTGAAAATATGAAAATTATAAAAGTGAAAAACATGTATGGACCGAAAGGTTTTCTAACTAGTGTCAATGGATACCATAGCCACAAGCTCTACCACCTTTACTTTTCTACAACCTCAAATTCTTTCCATTTATATAATTTTTTACAGTTTTTTGTCCTCTATATTTTGTTCGGATCAAAGGACCTAGCCTTAGATTTAAACGTCGATCTGTAGGAGAATCAGCCCTGTGTGCTGTGATTGGATGAGGTGTCCAATGACAGGGACCACAAAAAATAACTGTGCGCTGAAGTGAAAGATATGGTTGCGTAAAGATTGTAGAGCTTATAGTTTGGGTAATAGAGCATCTGGCTATGATAGTCATGGGCACTGATCTGGAACCACTTTGATGCACACATATTTTCCATTTCCTACATTGAAAATGTTAGACTGTTCGTACAAGATATTGAATCCCTTTAAAATCTATACAAAAAACCTCTTTTTATTAATCATCACAATTTTTCTCAATTGTTTAATTTTTCTATAACCTTAAAGGTTACATTAGCTTATGGACTGATTTGACCAAATTTCTGTTAGCAATGACAAACATTCTTTTGAAAATAAACGTAAATAAACGGACTAATATTTGAATGAATATGGTATTTCGTCTATCTCACCTGCAAGTGGCACGGACAGGCAATAAATTCAACTAATGTTGCTAAAGCAATGAAGACCATATAGACAATTAAAAATATGAACCCTAATCTACTATCTAATTTCCATTCATTCAAGTGAATTCCAAGTCCTACAAACACAATACTGCCTAACAGAAGTAAGGCAGAAACCATTATACTTTTACTTTGTATCTCAACATAAGTATGAGGATTTAACACTGTTGTTTTCAGAAACCATGGAACACCGAGACATAACATGTCAAAAACATTACTTCCTATAGCGTTAGAAAGAGCCATATCCCCTTCTCCTTGTCTTATTACAATAACACTTGCCATGACATCAGGTATGCTGGATCCAGCAGCAAGAAATGTCATTCCCATGACACAGTCTGGGATTGCAAAAGTAGAGCCAATGATACATACCATCCATACAAGGACATAACTAAGAAGGCCCATCCACAAAACAGACATTAAAAATGTAAGTAGAAACCAATCACTCCAACGTGCTTTACAGCAAGGAGGTATTGTTATGTAAAATAAGAAAACTACCGGCATTTCTAGAATCCAAACAAGTTTGGGGAAAATTCCATCTGGAGCAACCAAAGGAGATTGCTGTTTATGCTCAAATTGCGCTAAATCATGCAAACCTCCAGAATCTTTTGTATCAGAAATCGCAGATCTAGGGGTGTAGAGGGTTTCTTCATCCCTGTTGGTAGTCTGTGTTTCTTTATCTTTCTGAATGGCTTCTTTTTCAGGGTGTCCTCCAGTTGAAAGGCTTTTAATTAAATTAAGAGGACAGTCGCCATCAACACTTGGCCTGAGTGGTATATGATGTTTGTTTAAAAGAGCAGCAGCTTCCTCATCAGATAATAACTTCTCACGTTCTCTGTTAGTGTCTTCTTTGTCTGCATGAACAGGGACATTTGTCGCTCCTTCATGAACACAATGTCCCATGTCTTTGTCACTGCCACTACGTAATTGGGTATATTCGTTCTCCGGGTCATTGCAGCAGCCACAGTATGTTTTTTTAATGTTATTTCCAATGGACATAAACGTTTTGTTAAATATCATAAGAAATATGTAAAAGCTATAGATAAAAACGAATGATAGTGCCTCGTACCAATAAACTTTACGATCCCTTATGGTTGCAATTAGTGCCGTAGTTCCTAATATATAAACGAACGAATCACGAAAAAGAGGATACCATGTAACTGGAACTAATTTTGGAGCTGCCAATCCGCAAACTCCTATGATGAACAGAGTATTAAAAATAGTAGATCCCACTACTGTCCCAAGACCAACATCAGCTCCACTTCCAGTAAAAATAATGGACACAATAGCTATAAATAGAGTTGGTGCTGAGCTACCAACTGCCATAAAAGTTGCACCGGCAACGTCACTGGGAAGTTTAAGTCTTGAACAAATATGGTAAAGTGAAATAACAAAATAGTCATCACATACAACGGCTAGAAGTCCAAACGTGTACAACATTAGCAAGATGTGTACCGCTATCCCTCCTTTAATTCTTTGTTCTTGCGTAAAGAAGTCTTTTGGAAATTCTTCTACAGCATCTTTAACTGGTACACAATCTTCGTCAAAAGTTGTCGATAGAATATGTCTTACTCCAGCACCATGGGACGCTGGAGGAACTTCTGCACCATTTGATCTCAGTACATTTAGAACATACATACATGCGACTACAAAGAGTATTATCCATGGTAATATTTTCCGTTTAAGTTTAATCCTGCTTGTTTTAACCATAGAAAACTGCTATACTATATTCGTACCCTTATTAAACTAGAGTCGTACTGGTTGCCTGTTAACAGATATCACTACATCTTCATATTGAAAAAATAGAAGAGAATACAGTGTACAAAAGTCCGAATTCACAAGGTTATTTTTTATTTAGACTGAGATATTGATAGTATAGATAGAACTTGAAGTGCACGAAGGTACTCTGAGCTCATTGGCTCTGGTTGTGATACCTGTAGTGTCTCTACACCATAAATCAACCAAAGTTAGCTGAGTGAATCGTACCTGTTGACCTCTGGCTGTCTTATTTCGTCCATACATTAACAGCAGTTAAAATAGGCAAAGAAAGATTAAAAGAAAAGATAAAAAAGATGTTTGAAATTCCATATATGAGAAGTAGTTGGTGGTTTGTATAATAGTCAACCAGATTAAAAAAGTATTATTTACTTGCCCATTTCCCCTATAATTTTTATTGCAAGGAAAACAAAACAAAACAAAAAGGTTAAAGAAAGTTTTATTATTCACAAGTAGACTTAAATTCTTGCTAGCTAGGTAACGTTGTTAGGTAAAATAGCTTTTTATTGATTTTTGAAATTTTTATCTTTACCCCTCTTTGGAATTCAGTTTCTTAACTTTATTGCAAGATATGTTAAGGGTGACAAACACTTTTGAAACTTTCATTTAAATCTAACTTAGAACTATGAGAGAAAATTTGTCTTCTTTTTTATAGCATTTCAGACTCATATTGCTTTGTAAATTCAACTCTTTTCACAAAAAAAATTATGCGTTTTCAGGAAAATGTTCCACATTCATCGATCTGGTATCACACGTATCTGCACAAACGAAGTCTTATCATAATTTTCAGTTTTGCAAGACGTAAGAAGAAATCACATAACTTCGAACATTAAATCGAAACCTAAGCGTGAGTTTATTCGATAAGCAAAGGATCTGAAATTAGACTAAATGAATTTTATCTATTTCCTGTGGAATAGATGGAAGCTTTGTGTTCAATGACATGAAGTTGATTAAGCTGGTTGATCCTTTGCCTTTGAACTAGCGAGTGTTTAGTATATAAATCATAATGGATCGACTCAAACTATTGTTGCGATGCATTACTTCAAATATGTCATATATACATAAATATATATATATATATATATAATTACGCTAGTGTAACAAAACTTAAAACGTTTAAAAATCTGTCAGCATAAAATTTTTTACTTAGTTAAAAGAAATTTATTGGAAGTAAAAATAAAACCTTTATAAACATGTATAATGTTTTTTTCAGTGGATTATTGACAAATCAGTCTATCGGATATTATTTTGTACCCAATATTAATCCTCCACTGCGTTATACATGGATGGTTTCTTTTGTTAGTTGTCCATCTATCTATCCATCTATCTATCTATCTATCTATCTATCTATCTAACTATCTATCCATCCATCCATCTATCTATCTATCTATCTATCTATTTATCCATTAATCCACCTAATTTTAAGTGAAGATATTTAGTATGTCTCTGTTGTTTTGTTCACTCACCATCAACTTAATCTAATTTTAGAATCTAATCAGAAAGCTGATAGCGTTTATCGAAGTTCCAAATGTGTCCATACATCCATTCGTCTATCCATCCACACCTGGTGGTTGATGCAAAAGCTGGATATATAGATGTATATATATATACATATACATATATATGTGTGAGTATTAATGTACCTGTTATATTTGCTGATATTCTAATACATGTTGTTTCCTTCTTTTCCTTACAGATTCCTGGCTTTTTTTTCATTTTCTACACTTCGACCCAAAGCTGTATCTGCCGATATATCCCTTTGCATTCTTATCATCCCTACTTAAAACCAGTTTATTCTAATTCAACATTGGTTTTTAAACTTTCATTACAAATGGTGGCTATCTTGGTGCTTATGGTTTCATTAATATTATTGGCCACGTATGTCTATATTATATAATTTCAAGAATTGGAGCAATTTTTTATCAAAATTGAGGCTTGGTACCAATAATGTTGACAAAGTGACATTAAAAACGAGTATAATGATAAAAATTTTTAAGCGTATACATTATTACTACTTTGCAGTTTTTAGAAGTCCTGTTTTGATATTTGAAATTATCTTTGTTTTTACTTACTTTCGGTTACATTTTCTTGAAACTGTCATTACTTTTACTCATTTCCTTCCGCCTTCAATCTCTGTGAAATCAAGACCCTCGACCCAGGCTCTGTTGTCTTTTAAATTTTGGTCACGTCTTTCTGTCTGTCTTCAGATGTAACCCGTTCTCTTGATGTCAGCAGTTAAGTCTTGACGCCAAAAATTTAGGGGTTTCCTCTTTTGTTTTCTCTTGTGGATTCCATAAGAGTACGTGCCGTGTCCTGTTGACTTCTTCAGAAAGTGTCCAAGGCATCTCCAACGTCTTTGAAGTATTTCTTCTTTTGTAGGCTTTTTTCTACTTTGTTGCCACAAATTAGTTATTTATGGCGTCAGAATAACCTATCATTTCTTTCCAGGCAAGTTATTAATAAAAGTCTGTTCCTCATGTCTTAGCAACCTAAGGAAGTACTGTATTTGATTTGATCCAAAAAAGCCTGATCTTTGTGGAAATAAATAGATTCTTGAAAATTCAGTTGTAATTAGAGATATATTTTCCTGGTCTTGTCTATCCTTGTTTTCACATCTGCATTTGACCCACGTTCTTTTTTGATGCTACTGTCAAAGTATGTAAAGTTGTCTCTGGCCTCTGGCTCCTCGCCTGTTAGCTTGATGGGAATAAATAAAATACTGTTTCCCTTGACCCTGAAGACCTGGTTCTTACTTTTGTGAATGTTGGGCCCTGGGCATGCTGATTACTCTGCAACAATACTGGCCTTTAGCTGCATCTGCTTGTGTGAAAATAGGGCAAGGTCTGCTGCACAGTCAAGGTAATCCAGCTGTGTTTTTAGTGCCCATTTCATGCCGTTTCTTCACTGTGAATGTTTTCGTGACCCAGTCGATGACAGTCAGGACTAGGCAAGATGAGAGCAAGCAGCCCTGCTTTACCACTGGACTTGAAAGAAGTCGGTCAGCTGTACTCCATAAAGAACTATGCAGGTTGTTTTTTCTGATATCTATATCATGCTGGTGATCTTTTCTTGTGTCCAATCCTTTTAGACAGCTTTCCATAAGGTCTACCTATCCAAGCTATCAAAAATCCTTCTGGTTATCAATAGAGTTTAGGAAAGATATTTCTATTTAAGGGACATCTTCAGGACAATCTGTAGCGTCGCTATTTGGTATGTGCAAGGTATATCCCTGAGAAAGTCAGCATGTTGAGGTCAGAGCTAGGGTTTGACAATGTCTTTGATCCTGTGTAGTAAAATCCTTATAAAGAATTTTTCTGAAATGTAATGTACTTCAAAGCGTGTTCAGAAAGAGGAGATACCTTTGCTTCGTAACTTTCTAGTCTGATTTTATTTAGATTTTAATAAATATAGAATGTAACAAGTCGATCAAAAGTTTCTGAACCAGCCTTTAGCATTGCCATAGGAATGCAGTTGGGTCCTGATACCTTGCCAATTTTCATCTTCTTCATAAGATTTCATATCTTCTCATTTGTTTGGATGCTGCAGTAAGTAGTAGATTGCTACCTGTTGGTTTAATACCCTATGAGCTTTGTAGGAAGCGCCTGTTTAGTACCTTTATTCTTTATAGTTCTTTATAGTTCTTCTTAGGTGAGCGGCTTGCCGCCATTGGTTTTAGTTGGCTTACCTTGTTGTCGGTATTTTCCTGATAATTTCCGCATGATGTTATACAGCCTTTTTGTTTTTCTATCTAGCTGATTCATGTACTTGTCCTCCTAATATATCCACATCGATTATCTAGTGCTTTTCTTCACGCTTTTGTTTAGTTCTATTTCTTGTTCTAGTGCTCTGGCTTTTCCTGCTTTTATTCGATTGTTTTTCAGCCTTTTCTCTTATATAAGAAACCTATTGATATCAAGACTGGTTCATTTCTCCAAATTATCCAGAACCTTAACGCATGCCATAACTGCTTCCTTTAATACCATTCCGTTTCTCTTTAATGCTTTCTCTCTATATTATTTCTTGAATTATAGGCAATCTGTTAAGGAGGACGTCCCTTTAGTTAAAGTTTGGTTGGAATATCACCTTTGCTGAGGATATTTCTCTTGTTCAGTTCCTAATTAGCTTCAGCTTGAAATGAGCTGTAAGATCTAGGTGGCAAATTCTAATTAATGTTCTGTAACCTACTGTGCAATTCTTTCTCGCTTTCTTTACCAATTCCATTTGTTGGAGGATAACACTGATAATGATCATTCATCTTTTTTTCAGTTCTAAAGAAGGTCAAGATGATTTTCTTTCCATTCAATAAGCGTGATCACTGAATAGGAAACATATTAAAGTGACGTTTCAAGGAAAATGTCTCCTAGCAAAAAGGGCATTCTCCTTCAGTTTGTGCGTGTGTGTATCTGCGTTGAAGATGAGCATCTTCCTCCTCATGGCCGGAGTAAAGCAACAATTCTCTTGGGACAAGCCTATTTCGCCCAGATTTAATCTGACCTGATTGGTTGGTTTAGCATGGTAAGATTGCACAACTGAATTTCAGATGCAACTTGAGCTGCTTTTCCCGTAGCATTGCTTACATTCAATGCCCCAATTTAGATGGTTTCCTCGATTAAAGAATGACAGTCAATCGGGTAGTTCATAGATAAGTCTGGCTCTTACAATACGATGTCATATGTGTTCATACGCTCCACACCCAGATTTAGATGGTTTCTCTGATTAAAAGTACGACAGTCCATTGGGTCATTTCCAAATAAATATGACTTTTACAATATAATGTCATTATTTGGGCTACTGCAAGTCAATCTTTTCATAAGGCTGGCTCTTGAATTTTTCCTGTTGATGTTTTTCAAGCTTAATATTTTTCATGGGGATGGATGAATCACCGTCGCTTAACCTTCCTCCTTTATTTAATCTTGTAAGTAGAAGAGAATCCAAAGAAAGTTTCAAGCTGGTCATCGTGTGCACGCGCAAATTCGATTTTAGAATAAAATTAAGTTTTGAAAAATAGAAAGGAGGCACAGCACCTTTTCTCTGGTATGATGTATTGCAAAAGACTTCAAAGACTTACAATACTGAAATAAATTAAAACATCTTTGTCATTATATCCCATGCTTTTCATTATATGAAAAAAGAAAGAAATGAATGACTAACCATATCAATAGCCCCCCTTCTCCCCTCTCCCAAAAAGATTTTAAAAGGTGCTCCTGACATTGCAGCTGTGAGACCGTGATTAAGACAATATTTCTCTATTTAGTTCCGTTATCCAAAAAATTTAACTACGTCGTTACAAACCACCATAGGCCAAATATACCTATATTTTTTGAAAATTATTTCCCTGTTTATAACATTAAATTGCACGTTTATAACATGAAACATTGTTTAACAGTGTTTATAACATGAAACATTGTTTAACAGTGTTTGTAACATGAAAACATTGTTTAACAGTGTTTATAACATGAAAACATTTCAAGACAAAAATATATGTGAACCTGCTAATATCACTGAAAAGGAATGATCTATGAAATAGCTTTATCCAATAATTTTAGACCTTCTGATGACCTCAACGCTAAATGTAGCTGTTGTGTTAAATGTTATAAATTTAGTCAAAGTTCCAAATTTATGAATAATACTTAAGTGTAGTATGAGAACNCATGAAACATTGTTTAACAGTGTTTATAACATGAAACATTGTTTAACAGTGTTTGTAACATGAAAACATTGTTTAACAGTGTTTATAACATGAAAACATTTCAAGACAAAAATATATGTGAACCTGCTAATATCACTGAAAAGGAATGATCTATGAAATAGCTTTATCCAATAATTTTAGACCTTCTGATGACCTCAACGCTAAATGTAGCTGTTGTGTTAAATGTTATAAATTTAGTCAAAGTTCCAAATTTATGAATAATACTTAAGTGTAGTATGAGAACGAACTCGACGTCCGACGTCGCTTTCAAAACCAAGCTTTATTTATTACATGAAAATTACATTGTCAACTCTATCCCAGAGGTTCGTAAACGCTGAATTTGTAATGAGTTTTTAAAAGAGATAAGCATATGGATATACTTATGTCAATTAAAATATAAAGAAAACTGTGGTTTAGACAGAAATGGGAGATAAAGAACAGATTTTTGTAACTTTTACCAATTATCTTTTAGTTGTGTCCTTTCTGAAATAGGTTCTTCTAAAATCTCGTTTGGCAACATTCAATATTCTATACTTCAATAGTGAATGAAACTGAAACAGTTCATGATAAAAAAACTGCACACTAAAACATTATGGTCATATGAAAAACTGCGTTTCTGGCAAGGTTTCCAATAATTGCCAATACTAGCTGAGGAGTATCACGTGCTTTTTCTTTGACACTATGAAGGTTTTGATCAAAAGGATTCTTCCTTCCATAATCTGAGGAACTCTTCTCCAAGGGAGACACATTTACGGCGTATCGTGTACAGAAAGTTGTACACACTTTTAGGAAACTGTCTTCCTTTACACTCTTACCTAGATTTGAACAAAATTATCCAGCAAATATTGGAGCAATATTGAAATGTTTTGGTTGCCATCTGCACTCTGTAGCGAAGTGTTTTGTTTATTATTTGGACTTTGGCAGAAGAAAGCCAACCACTAACATTCTAAACAACATGGCACTTCAAAGTTGAGAATTTTGCATTCAGCATTTTGAATAAACAAATAGCCTGTATTGAAACAAAAAACTGGGCTGCTCTATTGTATATTTTCATTATTGCTGTCAAAATAATAACTTTTTCAAGCACTTGTTTCAAAAGTTAAATTCTTTAAGACTCATCTCCAAATGCAGGTCTCCTCTTCTACTTCCGGAATTTGGCAAAAATTCTCTCCTGTTTGCAAGGTCAAATCAGGTTTTCTCAGTTTTCCTTTTTCTGGCGCTCAAATAAACATTTTATCTATGGCCGGAAGTCGACTCCCAGAACATCGAACAGCCCATTGCATTAATGCATAATGCAAGCATTGCTCAAATATGCATAAAATATTGCAAATAAACTAGTCTTTATAAAAAAGCGTTTAACTCTTCGGACTGTACCGAACGCGTTCTAAACCGGATTCGTACAGTAAGAGAAACCTTAAAGGATTACAACTTTCCTCTACATCAAAAGGCATGATTTTCTCTTAATATTTTTATTTTATCTTAAGTAAAGAATTTGGATAAAAATAGAGTAGTTGATGAAATGTTTATAGCTCTTGGGAACTCGTATTAGATCCCAATTATTTTAGATCTGTTATTGGGCATGGCATCCCAAAATTTATAGCTCTTGTATTAAAAAAAACAACTTATCAATTCATAGTAGAGACTTAATATTGATTTTGGAAACTTTCACAGCCATTATTTCCTAAAATACTAAATTCTAATATTCAGATCTCTCTTTATCTATTCAAGGTCCCCTTTGGACTTAATATCCTAATGTAAACAACTCCTAATTAACTACCGTTCCGTTTGGTTTCGTCTTTCAAGCAACAAAAAGTCTGTCCTCACCTCAAAGTTCTCCTTTTCTTGGCAAAGGCAAAGTTTCAGTAGCCTTCATATTCTCCAGCTCCTAAGAATGCTATTTAATTATGCTATATCCGTTGTTAAAAGTATTAAACTTTGATTTTAACATGTCGAGAGTAATATTAAAGTTGTCTTAATTCTGTTTTTGTTCCCTTCCACTTTTACACCTTCTTTTCTTGTCTGCTTATAAGCCATTCTGGCAAGAAATGTTTGAGGCTCAAGACTTTGACAGTTGACGACTTTTGTTAGTATTAAAAAAATTTACAGGTTCCAGTTTCTTGTAGATTCGAGGAAATTGACATTTATCTGCCATGCAGATGTATTGGCATGCATTAACCCACTTTTGAGTGACTATTGAAAATTTAGTGCTAACAGAGCCACTCCCACCTCCCTTTTCATACCTGTCAATTACTTATTCTTTGGTGCTGTTTACATCATACATCACCGACTTAACATCTGCAATAAAAACAAAACAAAAACAAAACAACCCCCCCAAACCATGTTGTTTGGAGTCACCCTGGCAGCATACAAGGTGTTCTTTCATGTCTTCTTTTCAACAGACATAAGAGCAAAACATAAAATTCCCATTCCTATTCGTGATGAACCTCAAACTCTTTGTAACAAACTGCAAGTATAAACAAAGAATTATGCAGCTATTCAACTGTTGTTGTATTGAACTGACTGTGTGAATGCAAAAGTAAACAGTGAGCCCGTTACTTATCTTTAATATTACTATCGGCTGAGTCGCTATGCATTCTAAAGTTCTAATAATTTCTTCCGGTTTTAATAACATCAAATTAGACCACTGATTGAAGCTTACAACAAAGTGGTAGAAAATTCATTTGCTAGTTTACGATAAAAGACACCAGAAACATTGTTTCACTGTAGTATTCTCAGGAATGAATGACGTTCTCAATAAACAACCATAGTTTACCATTTTAGTGAAGCGGTATTATGCAACGAGGAAATTAAGGCGATTTCAAATTTGCTACCTAATGCTAAATATCTCACTAGTAAACTGTATTTTTTAATATTAGAAAAAAACAAATAGCATTTTCTTTCACAAAACGCAAATTACCAATTCTCTTTAAAAGTAATTGTTTGTCCAACGTTATGCAAAGTGCCAATTTTGTTCACTTTGTATTAATACAAAAAAAACACATGAGCCTACTTACTTGGTGTGCGTCAAAAAATGTTTGTTATCTTCCAAGAAATGTCTGTGTATACGTAAGGGTTCAAAAAGGAAACAGCATTTTACAAAGTGCACAGCAATTCAACCACTTTTTAATTTAGAAATTCAGTTGAACCCCTCTGGTGTTCACTGACTATCACGGAGATAGCTTACACAAGGATACCCTCCACAGAACAACTGGTACAAGGTCAAATCCTGTTACTGTCCATCTTGATAGAGCTTAGCCACCTGTCAAATAATAAGGAAGAAAAGAAAAGGACACCGAACTCTTGTTGTATTTGTTATTCCTGCGGATAACATTGTCATGGGGCTTAAGTCCACTAGCAGAGGTTTAATTGTGGAAACAATTGCTATTTTGATTTGGGCTCAATTAGGCTACAAGGTATTTGCCAATAAAATTGTAGTTGCGAAACTTTTAACATTTATCTTTTGTTTGCGGGGAAATGTAACTGTAATTACTTATTGCATTGATTTAAATGTGGCAGACTAAATTCATATAGCACACTGGTTAATACAGTACGGTATACATTAACATCGGGGTTGTCCATGAGAAAAAGGAATAAAATTCTTGTTAGAAATGGAAACAAAAGAGCTGAGGATGAATCCATGAGACAAGTGGATAACCAACTCTTCGAACAGTAAACTGTAATAACAAAAAGAAGCCTTTTCAAAACATCATTCAACATATTTAAAGCAGACGACAATGTCCACACCATAAAGTAATGGGGGAAAGTGCTTGAAAAATCATCTTCACTGTTTATTCTTATACAGTTCACTAAACACATAAAATAAGCCTGTACAGAGAGTACTACCTCGTACAATACTTACCTGTACTAGGTATTCAATTTCGAGTTCACAAAATAAGACATCAATTCTCTACCCTTGTTTGGCTATGCTTTAACCATTAGTAGCAAAGGATGCACTCTTGTTTCCCTGTATAATAGTTATGAATATATTATTATGTGTATAATAGTTATGAACGTCATCCTAAAATTCGAGGTTTTTTGCCGAACTTTTAAGTAGCTAGAAACTAAACCTCAATTTCGTGTAAGCGATTCATGCATGCATTGGCAAAAAAATTTTGCTTGTAAAAATTTAAGGGTAAGTAAAAGTAGAAATCAACTTTTGGGGCACGGTAAAATCGCAAATTTTGTGTCAAAGGCTCAACCTGGAAGCAAGAATCATTTGGGAAGCAATCTCTACTCAAGAAACTGAACATCAGATCAGGGCATATCCTTCAAATTACCCAGTATCTGCAAGCCTACTCTAAGGGAACATAAAGAAATAAAAAACCGCCGCAATATTTCAACCACCTAAACTTCAAATCAAAAAATACTGAATCCACCAACGTACGTTACTAGCATATTACCAGTTTCTCATTCATCCGATTTTAGTTGCACTAAATCTTAACAAAATTAAGTATTTTACTAACAAAATAAATAAAGTGACAACAGGTCAGGGTTTGTGTATCGTTGGTTTCTACGACAGAATATGTGGTATATGGTGCGAATGATTATATTGAAAGTTTGATTTAAAGAAAACACTCGTCTTTGTTGTTGATGTTCAAAGCATTGCACATTTCACTGAAAGTAATACAAGGTTGACCGAATATGCCTAAAGACCCAATGGAAAGATTTACGAAGCTATCTTTCGAAAAGCTGGAATGAAAATCACGAATCAAATAACGATATTTTTGCGAGAAGCATTTTTATCAAGGTTTGATTCATACCCCTCCGTCAATTCAAGTATGTATTACTGTTTTCTCTATCAACGCTCTCTGACATTTGAAGAATAAACTGTCCATACATCTTCTTCCCAGTCCATCTGGCAACATATTGATTTTGAATTTCACTTTTGAATGTATTCTTTTTCATTGGTTCTTCACAGTCAACGATGTTGGCTATCTTTACTCCCTTCACTAGCCTTTCAGTTGACATCTTTACATAACAAGTCAAGTTGTTTTCATCTGCCCAAGCACACATTTCAACACTTATTAAACCTCTTCCTCCATTACACCTTGATACATAGACCCTGTCAACATCATTATTAGAGTGGAGTGCTCCATGCATTGTCATGAGTTTTCTGGTCATTCTATCCATCGCTGTTTGGCCTTCTTTCTTCCAGTCTAACACTCTAAAATTATACCTCAAAACCGCAGCTGCCCACCAATTTATAGCCAAGATCTTATTCTTTCCATTTAAGTTTGACTTCAACACATTCTCCATTTGTACTCTGTTGCAAATACATCTTTTTTGTTTCATACTCCGCCGTCAATTCAAGTATGTATAACTGTTTTTGTGAAGTAACTAAGAGCAAATCAGGTCGAAAAGTATCTCCAGATATTGTACAGTCTTCAAGAGGTTTGAGAGCTCCTGCTAAAAACTGTAATGCTGAGTTGTGTCGCCAAGTATAACGACTTCCTGAAGGTATGTTTTGCACCCGGCGACAACATGAAGAAGGGTTTCTGATTCAAAGTAGGAAGAGCAAGAAGACGATAGACTGAGGTTCCATTTGGATAAGTTTTTACAAGTTGCAAGGGTATTATTCAAATAACACTTGTTGTATTTTGAAGTTCAATTGTCAAACCGAAATGAGAGAGCATGGTTCCTTGAGCAATACGATAACTTTGCAAGCGCTCCTTGTGTTCTGTTTGCACAGCTCTCAAAACTTCTTTTGTGTTTATATATATATAAACGGGTGTTGAGAGGTGCCGACGTGTCTTCAGACCACCATCTCTTGGTAACAACATTGAGACTACGTCTGAAGAAACACAAAATGAAAAGTAACACACGAATAAAATATAATTGGGATTGTTCAGAAGTCAGGACACTCGAGAAGCCTTCAAAGGCAGCCTAACCAACAGGTTTCAGGCATTACAAGATCTGATAGAGAACAAAGATACAAGCATAGAGACACAATGGGAGTACAGAAAGAAACTATGGATAGATACATGTGAGGCGGATCTCGGAAAGAAGAAAACACAGCATAAAGAGTGAATCTACGCAGAAACAATCCAAAAATTAGAAGTGAGGAAAGAAAAAAAGGCTGCAGTGAATATAAGTTGAACGAGAGCAACAAAAGCAAAAGCACAGGAGGAATACACAGAGACAAACAAGGAGGTGAAGAGAAGCGTAAAGAAGGATAAGCGAGATTATGTTGAGGATCTAGCTAGACAAGCAGAAGAAGCGGTAGGACAGGGAAACATTACAGAGTTGTACTTAGTTTCTAAGAAGCTAGCCGGCAAGTACCAACAGACAGACAAGCCTGTTAATGATAAAAACGGAAACCCACTGACAACACAGACGAACAACTGCAACGATGGGTAGAGCACTTCAGAGAGCTGCTGAACCGCCCTCCCCCAGAGGAACCACCAGACATTCCACCAGCAGAGAAATAACTTTCCATCAACTGTAAAAAGCCCTCCAAAGGGGAGATCAGACAGGCCATCAATAAATTGAGGAATGGTAGAGCAGCGGGGCCAGATGCAATTCCAGCAGAGGCTATCAAAGCTGACATTGAGACTGCTGTGCAAATATTACACAGCCTCTTCAGCAAGATCTGGGATAAGATGGAAGTACCAACCGAGTGGAAGAAAGGAAACTTCATCAAGCTGCCAAAGAAGAGTAACCTCAGGGACTGTAACAATTATCTGGGTATCGTGCTCCTCTCAGTGCCAGGGAAGGTTCTCGACAGTCTTATTAGTGAGAATGAAAAAGGCGCTAGATGCTAAGCTCCGAGACCAACAAGCAGGCTATCGTGAGAATAGATCTTGTGTGGACCAGATCGCTAGTCTACGTATCATAGTAGAACAGTCACTAGAATGGAATTCACCTCTGTACATAAACTTCGTAGACTACGAGAAGGCGTTCGACAGTGTGGACAGAGACACACTCTGGAAGTTGCTAAGACATTACGGAGTTCCAGAGAAAATCATCTCACTGATCCAATGCATCTACGAAGACATGAGTTGCAGGGTCGTACACGGAGGACAGCTATCAGCCAGCTTCGAGGTGAAGACTGGAGTCAGGCAAGGTGACATGCTATCGCCATTCCTCTTCCTGCTAGTCATCGACTGGATAATGAAGACCACAACAACAGGAAAGAAAAACGGGATACAGTGGACAACCTGGACCCAGTTAAAAGACTTTGACTTTGCTGACGATTTGGCGCTCCTGTCACACAACCGAAAATAAATGCAGGACAAGACCACCTGCCTTGAGACCACATCAGCTAAGATAGGGCTCAACATCAACAAGAAGAAAACTGAATTAATAAAGATCAACACCGACAACAACACCCCAGTCACAATAGCAGGAGAGCCCATACGGGAGGTGGAGTCCTGTGTATACTTAGGAAGCATAGTGGACCAACGTGGAGGCACAGACCAGGATGCCACTGCCAGAGTGGGCAAGGCAAGGAAGGCCTTCATCGTGCTGAAAAACGTATGGTCTTCAAAAGAAATTAGCACGAAAACCAAGATCCGCATCTTTAATTCGAACGTGAAGTCGGTTCTACTATATGGCTGCGAGACATGGCGCACAACAAAGGCAATTCTGCAGAAGATACAGACATTTCTCAACACATGTCTGAAAAGAATATACAAAATACGCTGGACGGATAAAAGCAGGAATGAAGACTTATGGGAAAGAGCAGGACAGGAAACAGTAGTCACGCAAATACTTAAAAAAAAGTGGGGCTGGACAGGGCACACCTTGAGAAAACCATTATCCAGCATCACACGACAGGTCTTAACCTAGAACCGACAGGGGAAAAGGAAGAGAGGACGACCGCACAAGAGCTGGAGGCGAGATACCGAGGCAGAACAGAGACGGCAGGGAACAGACTGGACTGAAGTAGCAAGAGAAGCCCAAAACAGAGTGCGGTGGCGAACTTTCGTCGATGGCCTATGCTCATCCCTGGGCTATGGGCTTAAGTAAGTCAGATATTTTCATTTGCTGACAACTTTAGAGCGTCACGGCTCTATGTTTATAATCACTGAGAGTTCACTATGTAAGATTTTTTTGTTCTTAAATTTGTTCTTCAAGACGAGCCTTTATGAAATGTCTAGTAACTGTTCAGACATGTCCGCAACTTTGTATATAGTATCAATAACATGACATTATCTCATCCGACCTACATTTGAAATGTATATACAAACAATATGTAGGTTTAACTATACTATCCGTATCTGTTTGTTAAAAAATGACACAAGAGCTATATGCACTAAGCATGATGGTAATAAAAGAGAAAAACTTGCATTGATCCATACAATTTTGACGTCAGAAATATTGACAACATGAATGATTGCTAAGATTAAATCTGCTGAGTCTGTCAGAATTTTTGTTTTTCATTTTGGCGATCTCTTTGAGATCAATTCTTTTTTGAGAAATTTTGTCATTTTTTTCATGGCACACGACGCTTGATTTTAGGCTTCAGGGATATGTTTTCATGGACTGTTTCATTATGAGCTGCAACGAAAGCGGAATATTTCTCGTTGGGATTTGGTAATTCATTTTCGTTGATTATAGCTACATATCGGTTGCTCAGTGCAAAACAATGTCTTTCAGGCGTGGATCACTTTTCAATTGTTTCCAATTGTAGGGAGGGATTGCTTGGGGCATCTTCTTCGTAGCCCTAAGGCTTAGCTTAAAGGTTCCCGAGACTATACGGTGGTCTGACGAAACTTATAAGCCTCACAGTGCTGCGTAGTATTAATCCATTTTTTGTTCAAAAGAACAAAATCGATTTGGGATTTTACCCCATTTGGATGTATTTGTGTCCATAACTTTCCCAACCTTTTCTGGTATCTTGTGTTGAGACAAGACATCATTTTCAAGTAGAAACTTTTCCAGATGTTCACCGTTCTTGTTGTTATCTTCGCACATAGCAAATTCAGCAGCTTGATTACGTCCTAAGTGAGCATTAAAATCACCTACCATTATCTAAACATTGTGTTTTGGAATCGATGCATAAAATGTTTAAAAATTTGTAATAATTGCACTATCTGTTATAGTTAGCATTAACTGTACATAAATCAAAAAGAAGATCAATTGCAATTTCATTCATCATTGTAGTAGCAAACGCACTGCAACAATTCTCTTAATGGCATCAATAACAAAGATCTACAATGTAGTTTACATGGGTATGACCACTGCAGGTGTTTTTACCCTTGCTAATAGAAGCCTTTAAAATAACAAAAATTAAAAAAATCGCTTAAATGGCAATGAACAAATCGTCAGTCTATTTACATCCAAATGAACTACCAGTTGTCAAAGTTAACGAGCCACAGAGCCTTAATACGGCTTTCATATTGTCGCAGTTAAATTCTGAACCATCCCTTGGATATCCAGGCAAATGAAGGGCGAAAGAATCCACGTGAAATAAATCGTGGTCTAGATAAACTATTTAACAATCAATAAACTTCGGCTCCCAGTTTGTTAATCTAGGTACCACTTTTACCAAAATGTACCTCAGTGGAGATTCTTTTGAGTTCTTCACAAAAAGTGATTGCGAAAAGAAACAATATCAAAATACTCTTAATATGCTAAATATAAATGTGG
This sequence comes from Morbakka virulenta, assembly GCA_003991215.1. Classification (NCBI taxonomy): domain Eukaryota; kingdom Metazoa; phylum Cnidaria; class Cubozoa; order Carybdeida; family Carukiidae; genus Morbakka; species Morbakka virulenta. The sequence goes on along the minus strand of RDPX01000069.1, from coordinate 2,121,398 downwards.
CAGATAGAGTCATCAGACTCAATGGAACCAGAAAACGATGAAAAGGGTAACTAAGCTCAACTAATGGTACATTCCAAATTATACCAGGTAATTTTTTCTGTTATAACTGTACCATGTTCTATATTAGAACGCATCGAGAACTCTATCAAAATTGAACCATAAAATCTACAGAATCATAAGTATGCTGTTTAGAGCAAGAAAGCCTAGAGACAACAATGCAACGGTCAAAATAACTCAAGCTATTTTGGTTGGGCAAAAATTTTAATCAGTCTGAAGAAACTTATTAACTATTCATGAGTTTTTTGTTTGTTTTTTTTATTTTTTAGTTTTAACGTCATTTTCCCCCAGCAATTGGGGCTCAGACGGTGCCTTCAGACAGTCCTTCAGAGGGACTTTGATTTGGCAGTGAGGAATTTCTTGGCCAGATGCCCTTCCTGACGCCAACCAAGGGCTTTTTTTTCTTTGCAAAGTTCCAAATTTTCCTCGACAGCTCGGGGAATCGAACCCGGAACAGTGCAGTTGCACTAACCATTAAACCACGGCTCCTCATTAACTGTTCATGAGCAACAAAAGAAAAGAATCAGTAAAAGTCAAGGAAAGTAACAGCGTATTCTAGAGAAGTCCTCGGTACCGTTTGTCGTATGGTTGCCTATAAAATGATTATCCGTATGAATTCATACACTGTAGTTAAAGTATACAGGTTTCATATTGTAAAGGTGAACTTTAACAGAAATAACTATAGTCTTCATATTAAAAGCTCAGTAATTATACTCATCTCTCATGAGAAACTCGAAGCTGGCTTGTAGTAGGGTTCATTAGTCCGAGCGTAAGCGAGAAAGAAATATTTTTCATATTGCTTGCCAAATTTCGTTAAAGGCCTTATCATTACGGGATAAATGTCTCCTATTTTGTGAAACCTATCGAATTTACTCTTTGATTTTCGTTAAACCTAGGTATAACTCTTGAGTCAATATTTAAGTTAGTTTTTTTTTCTCGTTCAAAATAAATATATTACAAGTAGAATTTCCAATAATCACCCTGAGAATATATACATTAATTAAGAAATCAATTCTATTAAAGGATATTTTCTCTTTACAGTTCAAAAAAGCCTAAATTTCTGTGCGTTTGCCAGAGCAAGTTCCATATTAGTTGATATGAACATCTATGTTCTAGTTAATTCAGGCACAACTCGCACTGCGTTTTGTAAAAGAGTAAAACGACTTTTAAATGTGCCTTCGAAACTTATGGTATGACTTTCATGAAATTTAATTTAACAAATTAACATATTTCATTAATAATCTCTAATATGATCTTGAGAAAATTACAACATAGAACGACTGCACTGGTAAAATATTTTTGTCACCCAAAATCTCCTAATAAAAAATTTTGAAAAGAATTATAGCTTCCGATTGGTCTCTGGTAGTTTGTCTGCTCGAAACGTTTCTAAATTTTGTTTAAGGGCGTTTCTCTCAAAAGTCGTATCTTATAAAATAAGCATTCACATGTTGAGTTTCATATGAGAATTTCCCGAGTTTCTTATGAGAAATAAGTATATTATATCAAAGCAGTTGCTTTAGCCAAGTGATCCCGCTTTCCTTACTAAACTTTTAATATTAAAAGTGCAGTTAATCAGGTTCCTGTTAAAGTTTGTACCCTTTTTCCGGCTATAATCCAGTGTATGACACCTGGTCCGACATCTTAACCATTCTTGAGAATATACCTTTTCCCTCTTTAGCTTCTTTACTGACTTCATTTCTCCTGTTACTCGTGGATAATTATTGAGCTTTTTCTGACCGTTTGAAATCCAGGCCTATGGTACCGTTTCAGCTCGGAAAGAGCTTGGTTACATCATGCTTGGAAAATTACGGCATTCTAACGATCCGTGACCTATCTTACAGTAACTTGCGGTTGGGGAAAAAATGCAATACCTGAAAAAATAGTAACAGCAAATACTAAAACTAAAATGCTGTCATCATTACTTCGATTGCACAGACACCTTTTGATTTCAGGGGAAAATTCCCCAAAAAACTAACGAAAAATAAAAAAGAACTAGACGCCATCATGTAAACAATGCGAACGTTACGTCATATGATCATAAACAGTATATTACAAAAAATTGTTCTTGTCTTATCAACGTTCAAAAACCAAATATTTTAACAAGCTCTCTGGAAGATCATACTCATTTGCAAGCTCACGCATTTGACTGTTTTTAACTAATCTCCTGATGGCTATTCTGGCAATTTCTTTCAGCGTTCTGACTGTACCTATGAAAGAAAATGAATTAGAAAAACCGTGAAAGTTGCCGGTAACAAAACTGTCTAAAAAACAAAATGTTATTATATATAAATGTATTTAAGATATTAAAATATGTTTATAAACTGACATACAATAAGGGCAATGTAAAATCGTGTGTGGGGCAAGCACTTGTCACAATTTTCAAAACTGACCCTCTACAAAAGAGGAAAACCCATTCATTTACCAACTTCTGGTTTATCTTTCTTAGATATTGGTGGGAAGAAGGTCAGCAAATATTCTGATTTTATTAACAAGGCAGTTATTACAGAGGGCAGAACCCGTTGTGTCCAAGCTTTTGTTATAAAACTAGAATAATACTTTTACCTCTTTAATTGCATGAGTAAATAACTTGGCTTGTCTCTGCTACTTTGACAGGAGAGAGTGTAGTCGTAGTAACCACTTAAGTCCAACGTTTTGAAGCAAAGTTAATCATTTAAATATCCCTGTACTTACCATCAATGATAAATTTACCTCCATCTACTGATCTTTTACCACAGGCGAGTATTGCGTTCACTTTCTCTCCTGCATGACAACAATTTTCATACCGCAAAGGTAACGACTATCAATAGCATATCTGTACGTTTTTACAACCTTAGAGCTCTTTCATTAACAACCCTGTTCGGTATAATGATTTTAGATATACTTGACAAACATGTTAATAATGAAGATGCGGGGGGCGCATCTCAACATGAACCAGTTTGTTCATATGGTCGGCTGATATTGGCGCCACAATAGCATATCTATATGAACAAGTCTCTGAATTTGTTTGACTAAAACATGATGATCAATTGCCTATGTAAAACAGTCTGACAGTCTGATGGAAATATCCTCGTATACTCCTACTACCTCAAAATTCTGCGGCAGCCTTTCCTATCAAAAGTCATAGAATCTATTTAATACCTAATCAAAGACAGACTTCACCAATGATACCATATCAGTAACTACTTGATTGGGCAAAAACCTGGTGGGCTTTACCGTTACCTGGCCGTAAGCTAGGGATAGGCTACTCTTACTATTTCCATTAAAACTCTAGCATACTTAAATGGAATGCATTTTTCCGCCAATACTGTAATTAGCATTTGAAAAAGAGCGAGACCTTTCAGAAGACAATCCATATTAAAATTCCTCAGTCGCCCCAGTCACAAATTTGAGAAGGCATGGCTTGTCAATCAAGGCTTTTACTTGGCTTACAAACAACATATTTTTCATCCTGGTCGCTGTCTACGGAGCTATTGAATTCTATTGATAACCACTACCTCAATCTTGAAATTCGACAAGGTGTATATATCTTTGGCACAAACACGGCCATATTAATGGTTGTCTTCATCTCACGCTGATATTTTCTTTTACTTCAAGAGACGTTTTTCTATGACTGCAAACCGACTAACTAACTAACTAACTAACTAACTAACTAACTAACTAACTAACTAACTAACTAACTAACTAACTAACTAACTAACTAACTAACTAACTAACTAACTAACTAACTAACTAAGATTGGCTTTACTAAGCAATTGCTCTTAAGATATAAATTGAAAGTTTGAAGAAAAACAATTTCTTAAACACCTAAGTAGCCCAAATATATTGTAAAAAATTATCATAAAGCCTTTTGACAGATAACTGGGCCTNACTAACTAACTAACTAACTAACTAACTAACTAACTAACTAACTAACTAACTAACTAACTAACTAAGATTGGCTTTACTAAGCAATTGCTCTTAAGATATAAATTGAAAGTTTGAAGAAAAACAATTTCTTAAACACCTAAGTAGCCCAAATATATTGTAAAAAATTATCAGAAAACCTTTTGACAGATAACTGGGCCTCGTCACACACAAAAAATCACACAGCATCCCAGGCCCATTTTCCAAATAGAGGGATCACAGACATGACCGTTTTTAAAACACTATTGTGGATTCTTCAAAGGCCTTGGTCTTGCTTCTAATTTTCTCTCGTTTCCTCTTTGCATGCACTCTCTTTGCTTTCTTGAAGATACTCCTTCACCATTTACGGGCTCACCTAAACATAATGCTGAACTCTACAGTCTCTTCTTCATGGCATAAATAAAAGAAATAACTGCTAAGAACTAAACCAACTGAACAATCAGAACTGAACCAAGAAGAAGAATGAGCCCTAACAAGTCATTGTCTGTTAGGAACATAGGTACCCATGCCTGCAATAACCCAATCAGAAAACTGATGTCCTGTTACAGAATTATCCTCAGCAATAGTATAGACTGTGGAGCACCACTCAGTTAGTTTCTGCAATCCTCTGAATCTGCCTTTCCATGCATTAATGTCTTACAATGAAGAAGCATTTTCTGAGTGGTTGTAGTGAAATCAGCAGATGCACTTACAACCTGATTGGACTTAACTTGTAGAGGTCAATGACTAAAAGTAAGATACTGGTCTACACATGTCTACACTCAAAAAGTGCAAGGCAATGTGTAAAAAAAATGTAAACCACAGTGCAACAATTTTAAAATGGTAAATGATACAAGAAAAATAGTGATGAGCAGTAAAATGGAACTAAAGCTAATGGTTGACAAAAAAAGACTTAGCAGAGTTTCACTGTAAAGAGGACTACAAATAGGTCAAGTAATATGAGTATGGATGCCATGACCATGCATACAGGTACTTGAATCTTTTCAAAGAGCATGTTACCTTGCAGCAGCAAATCTAAAATTACCAACATTTATATTTCGATAGCCTTCAAGAGAACCAGAATGTCCAAAGTAGTAGAACACAAATATGAACTACAACAATTAAAGTTTGTCTATATGCCTCTACTGTCAGCAAAGAACTCACAATGAAAGGCATAATGTTTGACTGCCAAGGTGGTTTGATAATGATCTGCCATTGCCCAGGTTAAATGTTCATACACAATACTTTTAACAACTTCCTGCCCTTTGAAAATCTATACAACTATTTTGACTCCACATCATGAGTTGTTTTTTGTTTCCTTTGGAGGGGGAGGGGGGCTGTTCAGAATTGATTGTCTTGCCTTTAGTGCTTCACACAAAAAACAACTAACTTATTCATATGATTTTAATGAGAGAGGTGGTGTTTAGGACATTTACTCATAATGTAAAAAAATATAGCCAGGAATTTTAGTATATTAGTTTTCTTGTCTGACTCTTTTGTTAATTCTCTAGAGCATTTACATCAAAGGTCAATAAAACATTCCTGACCACAGAAGCATAAAACATGTTACAACTAATTGGTTTAATATGGTCTTTAATATACAATACCTAACTATTAAATGTGACCTTATGTATCAATTTATTGGCTGTAAAACAAAGATAGAAAACCCACTTTTATCTCTCTCTTACTTTTTATGGGATACATATCTTACATGACAAAAACAGTCAATACTCTATAAGGAATATTCAAGGTTCATTTTCCTGCATGTGGAACACATTTCAATTTTAATTAGCACATGCAATTAGAGAGGAATAGCAAAGACTAGTTGATTCCCATAGTATTTTGTTACAACACATAGAAATTACATGAACACACTGTATCTATAAATAAGAAGGTGAAATTGACTTGTAACAACTTACCTTCTAGACTTTCTAAGTAGTTTATAACAGGTTTTGAAACTGCCAAGTCACTTGGTCGAACATTTTTCACAAAATGCAAGTTTGCACCATATTTCCAAAGGACCTTTAATGATGCTAGCTTTGTTTTACTTGCACATATATGCATTGGAAAATATCCAGGCATGTTTCCACTAGTTGCCACAACATTGGGATCGGCACCAGAAACAAGCAAGATCTTAAAAAGAGTTTTGATAACAAGGTGAACTTGAAAAAAATTGCCTATTGAAAGGGAAATAAAAGTTATTTAATTGTCTTAATGGTTGTCTGTTAGATAAAATTAAGGTTTTATTGTTCCAACAAAGGTTTCAAATGATGAAAAACAGGAATAATACCAGTGGATCTTTAAATAAAGTAAACAGCTCTGTGACCAAGAAAACTAGACGAAAATATGAGTCACTTTACTGTCATATAAATGTTCTCTTTCTATGTTTAATGTAAGAAAAACAAAGCACACTATTCTAGACAATCTAATATATTGTCCAGAAAAGATTGGGGGTTGCAGCAGAAAAAAAACTTAAATTGTGTATATCATAAATGTAAATCATGACTGTAGGAGTCAAAAACATTCTACAACTAAACACTGAAGTTGTTTGTGTAACTTGAAACCTTACCCTGATCTTTATCTACAACCCCTCCCCCAATAATATATCCATCTTTGCCCTAGTGTTAATGATAAAAATAAAGTTATGATAATTTGTTCCAAGTCACGTACTTCACAAATTACTTACACAGCTTAAAGCACACCTGCTGTAAAAGAACTATTGCAGGTCTTTTGCAATTAAAAGTTGCCCAATGTGACCATTTCCAAGAAACTAGCTGCACCATGTTACCCTTCCATTACCTTTCTAATGTGGGATTACACATTTGTAGAATTGAATAAACCATTTTGCTGCATGTCTGTATGTAGATACAATATTGCATGCATTCTGGCAAATGGTCTCCAAAATTAAGTTTCACTTTTGTGAACAAAATTGAGCAAAAATGACCATAACCATGAAGCCAGTCAAAACCAGCAATCTACTAATATCAATCAGAACATCAACAACATGGAATAATGCTTACTGTTGTATTTGCTTAGATATTATACATCTAAATGAAACTTAGTCCATTATCTTATATATCAGTCATAATGTCTAACCTTAAATAACATAGAGAGTCTAATATTTTTAAGTGCCATACTGGTTTAGTGACTGAGTAACCCTAGTAACTAAGTTGACAATGCTGACAAAACTTCAGTATTTGAAATCAAATTTCACCTTGTTTCATTATTAGCTACATTAGATTCTAGTAATGATGCTGTATCAGTGTTCAGGTTTTTGGGGTTTTATTATTTCTATTTTAAATTATGCCTCAATATTATTTTACCCCGAAGACCATGCTTGGTCTCATTCAAGCATGAAATACCAGTTTGAGGACTGGCGGGGTATAGTCTTTCTCTCACGGGCAGGTGAAGCGCTCTTCAGCCTTGGATGGCAATCACCTAGAGATGGTGTCTCAATAAAAACACTGGTCCCCATTACCTTAATGGGTTGGTGTCAGGAAGGGCATCCGGCCTATAAAAACACTGCCTCATCATACCATGAAATGACATCCAAAGATATCCGGTATAACTGCGTAAATGAGACTGGAACTAACTTAAGTGAAGGTGTCGCGCACGGTAGGACCTTTGCTCGATGTAGGCAAAATCAGACCGTTATCAAGCTACTACATCAACCGAAGGAAGTGATGACAAGCTTCAGACTCTGTAGTCTGAATGTGGGAAGTTTGAGAGGTAGATCTGGTGAAGTAGCAGAGTTTCTTGAGCGAAGACACATTGATTTGTGCTGCATCCAAGAAACACGATGGAGAGGGAAATCTGTAAGAATGATAGAAGGGAAAAAGGCAACATACAAGCTGTTTTGGATTGGTAATGGAAAAGGCACAGGTGGTGTAGGTATCTTTGTTGCAGAGAAATGGATAGACAAGGTGATTGATGTCAAACGCATAAATGATCGAATTATGCTGATTAAACTGATGATAGGTGAGACAATCTTCACAGCAATATCAGTGTATGCACCACAATGTGGCTTAAGTGAAGAAGTCAAGGATGAATTCTATGACAGTCTCATTGCAGTCACTGGTAAGCTGGCAGAGAAAGAAATTGTTGCTATTGCAGGTGATCTAAATGGCCATGTTGGAAGAACAGCATCTGGGTTTGAGGGAGTCCATGGAGGAAATGGATATGGTGACCGAAATAAGGAGGGTGAAAGAATTCTAGAGTTTGGACTTGCCATGGACATGTTGGTGGCGAATACTATTTTTAAGAAAAGGGATAGCCATCTGGTAACCTATGAGTCTGGGACAGCTATGACTCAAGTGGACTACATTTTGGTAAAGACAAAAGACAGGAAGTATTTGCAAGATGTAAAAGTGATACCCGGTGAAGAATTTGTGACCCAGCATAAGCCAGTAATTTGTGACTTCAGGATTAAGAAAGTACATAAAGTGAAAAGAAAGTATATCCCAAGGAGAAAGGTGTGGAGACTAAATGATGGACAAGTAAAGCAGGCCTTTGAAGATCAAGTGAATGGAATTGTGGGAGCCAGTCCAGGAAAAGACCTACGAAGTGTAGAAGAGCAATGGGAGAAGATCAAGGATACACTTTTAAAAGCCACAGACCAAGTCTGTGGCTGGACAAAAGGGCCTCCACGTCATAGAGTGACATGGTGGTGGAATACTTCTGTTGAAAATTATGTGAAAGAGAAGAGAAGGCTGTGGAGTCAATGGAAAAAGGGGTTAGTTAACAAAGAAAGGTATCTGGAGGCCAAGAGAGTAGCTAGGCAAGCAATCTACAAAGCAAAGATGGATGCCGAGAAAAGAAGGTTTCCAGACATAATGTGTAGAGATGACCAGAAGAATGAAGTATTCAAGATAGCTAAGCAGATGATCAAGACTAATCAGGATATCATTGGAGAAAAGTGTATCAGGAATGATGATGGAGAACTTGCAACAAGTGAACTTGAAAAGAAGAATGCCTGGAAGTGCTATTATGAGAGATTGTTGAACACAGAGTTTTCTTGGGATAGAGAAAATCTTGGAAAGGTAGAAACAGTATCTGGACCAGCCATTTTCATTGAGAAAGAAATGGTGAGGGAAGCTGTAAAGAAAATGAAGAAAGGCAAAGCAGCTGGTCCTTCAGGAATTGTGGCAGAGATGGTCAAAGCTGCAGGTGAAAGAAGTATAGAGATGATCACTGATCTAACAAATCAGATCATAAGAGATGGTGTCATTCCTGAGGACTGGGAAATAAGTACAATTATCAATTGTTACAAAGGAAAAGGAGAAGCTCTAGAAAGAGATAATTACAGAGGATTAAAGTTAATGGACCAAGTCCTGAAAGTTGTTGAAAGAGTTATGGAAAAACAAATTAGAATTGAAATAAACATTGATAACATGCAATTTGGTTTTATGCCTGGACGAGGAACTATTGATGCCATTTTTATCCTTAGACAAATGCAAGAGAAGTACCTTGGGAAGAACAAGAAGCTGTACTTTGCCTTTGTGGATTTGGAAAAAGCCTTTGACAGAGTGCCAAGAGAAGTTGTTTGGTGGGCTTTACGGAAACTAGGAGTAAGTGAATGGCTGATTAAGGTTGTTCAGGCAATGCACAGAAATGCTAAAAGTCGGGTAAGGGTCAACAGTTCCTATACTGAGAGTTTTGGTGTGGGTGTTGGAGTTCATCAGGGATCTGTAATAAGTCCACTGCTTTTTATTTGTGTTTTGGAAGCACTGTCAAGAGAGTTTCGAAAGGGTTGCCCAGAGGAATTGCTATATGCAGATGACCTGGTTCTCTCCTGTGAGACATTGGATGGTCTACTTGCTAAGTTAGAGACTTGGAAGAAGGGTTTGGAAGGTAAAGGTTTGAGAGTGAACATGGGCAAGACAAAAGTGATGGTCAGTGGTTGCAATTTAGGAAAGCCATTGGAGAAAGGAAAGTTTCCCTGTTCAGTCTGTGGGAAGGGAGTTGGGAGCAACTCAATCTATTGTGGTACTTGCAAGCACTGGGTACATAAACGGTGCAGTGGAATAAAGGGCAAACTGACAGAAACTAACCGTTTTAGCTGCAAGAGGTGCAAAGAAGGAGAGGCAACCTGTGACTTAGACCTACATAAAATGCATTTGTAGGATGAGGATATTGAGGTTGTCCAGAAGTTTTGCTACCTTGGTGACACCCTTGGAGCTGAGGGGGGAGCTGGTGCAAGTGTTACAGCAAGGGTTAACAGTGGATGGAGTAAGTTCAGGGAGCTGATGCCATTGTTAACCAGCAGAGCTCTGCCATTACCTACCAAAGGTAGAGTCTACCAGGCATGTGTACGTAGCACAATGATGTATGGCAGTGAAACTTGGCCAGTGAAAGCTGAAGATGTCAGCCGCATGGAGCGGAATGACATGAGAATGATAAGATGGATGTGCAACGTAAGTCTAAAGGACAGGCTCAGTTCTAATGAACTCAGAAGGAGATTGAATCTGGACAGTATTGGCAGCTGTATGCAGAATAGGAGGCTTCGTTGGTTTGGTCATGTGGAGAGAATGGACAAGAATGCTTGGGCAAGTAGATGCAGAACAATCAAGGTGACAGGAACCACTGGCAGAGGAAGACCAAAGAAAACATGGGAGGAAGTGATAAGGATGGATCTGAAACAAAAAGGTGTCAGCAGAGACCTGGTGAAGGATAGGATAACTTGGAAGTCAATTTCAAGAAATCGTCCAACACATGCTAGCATGTAAACCAGACGTTAAACCGAATATGATGATGATGATTATTATTATTTGTCTTTGACTGGTTTTTTTATTTACATAAAGAAGACTGTAAGAATGAATGTTGACATTAAGCAGATCCTTTCTGATACTAAATTTCTACACTCACAAATTACAACATTTATTAATAATTTATTACACATATATTTAGAGGGTTTTCTTTGTACACCTTTTAATGGGTCATGTGATACTTGTAACATTTTTTCTAAGTACAGATGAATCATAATTTAACTTACATATGATATAGAAAATGATGACAAATTATACATATATGACCTACCTCCAGACACTTTTCATCTCCACCTTCACAGGCACACAACAAAGGAGTTTTACCATATACATCTCTTCTCTCAAGATCAGCACCTGCAGCAACCTAGGATAAAAAAAATTATACAAACTCTATCAAACCCATAAATTGTAAAAATCATAGTTAACACAAAAACCAAATTAAAGATAAACAGTTGATAACTTCCAAATGATTTCTTAATTGGGTGAGTGCACTGAATTAGGGAAAGAAATTTGAATAACTGTTATTCTCCTGTTTGAGTTATCACCGTTTATAACCCAAGGCAGCTTATTAATCTACTGTGAAGTTATCATTAAAGACTAAATTTGTTTGGCTGTCTGTTTAACGCATCTAAACAAAACATAGAAATTTAAGGAAAGCCTAAAAAGAATCTAACCAATAAAATTGCCAGAAATATTTGAACACATGAAAATTGAGGTGCACACATGAAAGGCATGAAGGGTCTTTAATCCTATTTATATCATAAAAAAGTAACAGGATATATGAACAACTGGCAAATTTGGAAGGGATGGATAGAGCAATTATATTGCAAACCTTTTTTTTCTTAACCACTTCAAGCTTCGAATTTTAGAAGCTGGGAAATTATTCTGGTGATTCAGATTTAATGGTACAAGCTCTAGCCATTAAGTTACTCCTTATTTGTTTTTAGTTAAAGAATTCTCTTTGAAAAAGCCAAACCAAAAGCATCTTGTTTCCCTTTGGGGAAAGAATTAATATGGTGCAAGGATCATTCAGCACATTCAGTGTACAAAGTAAAAAAAAACTTGCCTATAATTGGTGGTGTTAGCAGGTAATTTTATTGGGGGATCAAAAGATAGATCCAGAAATTTCTTTCGATCATACCTTTTTTGATCATTACTGCATGTTCTGCCTTGTCTATTTATTTTACCCAATTTTTACCCTGCCTTTAAAAGGCAGTGCAAAAAGCAGTGTAAAGCTACCTTACTGATGATAACAAAATGTGACACACTGCCATGTTTAAGCATTTCATCTGTTGTATTGTAGTGTTGAGAAAGTGAGGGCTTTTTGTATACAGACTGAAGTTAGTTAACAGGTGGAAACAGAGCACCCTGTTTTAAATCCACAATTGGTTCTCAGTAATTTACTGCTAGTAAAATGTGCTGTCAAAAATAGCCATTCTGTTATTCTGAATGATTTTTATTTTTTTTAGTTTGTTCAAATTATATAACAAGTGTCTTACATCATGGGTTAACCTTAACCCTCAGATATTACTTCATATCTTTTATCAGTGGGGTAATTAAGTAGTATCTTGTCATGTCTCTCTGAGCCTCTGCCTTATGAATGTGTCATTCCATAAAGATGCCTGCATCAATTGCCAATGTGGGGCTTTGCTATATATTATCTCGTTGTCACCATCAATGTTTACAGCATCTCAGGTACATTCAGTTTTGTTATATTAAACTGACATCAACCCTGTTGTAAGTATTTTTGTAGCTGTTGTTGATCATAAGACTTGACTGAGGTACAACCTTCCTTATGATACTATCAATTAATACAAGAATATTTAATGTCAGTGGAAACTGAAGGAGTCTATCAGTCAAAATTATTTATCATAGATAGTTTCTAAGAATTGCAATGAAAAAGCTGGAATGATTGCTTGAATTTTCAGCAACATTTGTTTTTTATTAAACTCTTTATGTAAAATTAAGTCTATCCCAAACTATATGGGGGCTGCATGGGGTTTTGTCACACCAAGATTTTGTAGGACTTTGCATTTTCCTCCCTTTTTATGCAACAGACTTCAAAGAGAGCATAGTATTACAATTTCTGGCTGGTGATCAGATCAAAACATATTTTCAGTCAAATTCTTAATGAAGAAAATGGGATGCTGTACTCTTTCAAATTCACAGTGAGTAAGCAGGAAAATATTTCCATGAACCTAAAATGCAAATCTAAAAAAAAGTACTCTTTTGTTTCTACATATTCCATATCCTCAATAGCAGTTGCTGCAGTCAAAAATTACCCAGGTATCATGTTTTACAATAAAAAAGTGTGCATGCAATACAGCTGACTTCAAGTTATATTGCTATTCAACAAAAGCAGTGCCAAGAAGGTGGCCTTGGATTACTTCCTTTAATTTGCTTAATATTGTCTCTTTTGATCTATTTATGAATTTTGAGCCTAGAGTTGATGAATTAAATTGATAACCTTAATGAACCTGTTAGGGGTGCTAATATGTGAAATTTTGCATCTTTTGCCAGCTGAAAACACCCCCACCCCACTTTCTTTCTTTCGTAGAAAAATCTGCATGTCATACAAAAAATATTTGAACGAGTGGTTTCAGGTTAGGTGTGCTAATTAAGGTAAGTTGTGTCTCTTGTTCACAACACGTCTGTAAAGAATGTCTAGGGTAACACACCGGTGGAAATAGGAATTTTCAATTTCTGTATCAGCACTGTTCCTATCTAAAAATGACTCCAGGCTTTTAGCAATGAACGCGTTTCTCAAATACTGCTTTTGCTGTTGTATCTACAGCAAAATTGTGGGAAATAATTGCTTTTCTCGAAAATCGATTTGTAGAATATACTTGATTCGCTCCAATACCATACTCCAGTCAAAATTTCTTGACTGCCAAGCGTTTTTCAGCCTTACATACTTTGTATATAGCTACAATGCAAATTCATTTTATGTTAACGTTCAAATTTGACATAAGGTGGGTATTATTGAACCAAGGCGAGTTTTTTATTAACTTGTGGTTATCACTGATTTTGTATTTTTCATATTCACTTTATATTTTTCATTAACACATAAAAACGATCCCGGTTAAATTCTTGGCTCTCGGATGCTACTGAATTTGCGAACACAAGTAAAATACACAATGGCTGACTTCAGCTTCCTCAACACAAAGTTTTGATCCTTTGGGGCTTGTAAATTGAGCATACGCATTAACCCCAACTCGTAAAATTCAAATCTTGACAGGGTCAGCCTCTTGGCTCATGAATCCATACTTGCAGTAGCTATGATACAGCGAAATAAGGTTTTAAAAATGATTATAAGACAGTAAACAAAATGAAAATGTTAATTACCAGCATCTGTACGCACTCACTGTTACCTTCCTGACAGGCAACATGGAGAGGTGTTTGTTGTTGTCGGTCATTCACATCGACTGAGCCACCTGCATCAAGGAGTACTTTTAAACAACCTCTTCGATCTTCCCGAGCTGCAATGAATACCGGGGTTTCAGGATCTTTTGCCTCAAGATGAGCTCCAGCTTCCACAAGAAGCTGGACACAGTCGCCGTGTCCTGCATAGGTAGCTACCCAGAGTGGTGTCCATCCTGCATTTTCTTCGTTTATACCATCAACTGCACCGGCATCTAGTAGCATTTTAACACACTCAGTGTGCCCTTGCTTCGCCGCCATAAACAAAGGTGTCCATAGTGAGCACTTTGCAGCATCAATATCAAGTTTCCCATCACAACAGAATGATTTGAGCAAGTAAGAAAGCCGATCTATATCGCCATATTCTGCTGAGTAGGATAACTGTATTTCCATGGGTTTGTTATCAATGTTCTCGTATGCTGTATTAATGTTTCCCATTGTAGTCAGGCTGCAGGCCGGTATTTATTCATGGAATTAGTTTTAATTCAATTTGTTGATCGTTCTAAAATCATACTTCTTTCTGGGACTAGTCATTCCTGTAATGACTTGTTGAGCCTAAGTGCAGTAAATCCAGTTGTCTTCCAAGTTAGCCCCAATTTCGGTTATTGATTCCAATACAGGTAAAAATATTGACATTGCGAGTTAATCCATTTAAGACATAAGATATGGTTGCTTTAACAACCAAGCACAGCTCAGTTGGCACGCAAATAGAAAAGAAACCTTTACATTTCCTCGTCTAACCAACTTGACCATTAACAAAATCAGAAAGAATGGCCCTGTGCTGTCCTGTTATCAATATACCAGGGGGTAAGCATATCGACAAAGAAGAAAAAATTCGTTGAAGGCATGCATACGTTGCTTGCCTTAAAAATACACTATTTTTGACAAGAACTTTGGTACATGTCCAACAGTTACATCATCGTATTTAAGTGCCATTACGTACTTATCATCGACAAGCGCACCAGGTCGTGTTTCTTTGCATACGGTTAGCTCACTACCAACGTTTGCTTCCCATTCACTCTGAAAAACATGATGGGCCCCTAACACAGCACTCAGTGGAAAATTCCTTTTCTATCATGATTGGTATTTCATTTGTATTTAGTAAAAGTTCCTTGAAACAAATTTTTGACAGGCTTTCCATGTTGTTAACGGCAAGGCCAAGTCACAAAGGTCTCAAAACTTTTTCCTTTCATTTTTAATAATGTCGTGTCTTTTCTACCTTTATGATTTTCAAACTGTTTTGATTTTCGAATATTAGGGCTTTCGAATGTTTCATGAATGGCATGATTTGTGTTATGAGGACGATACGTCAGCCTTATTTGAACGAAACAACTATGAAAATGGCCACACAAACCAAGATGCAAAACTTTTTAAAGAAGCGACCTGTTTCAACAGTACAACTCAAACAAGCGAAAACCTCTAGCTTTCTAAAGCCTGTGGATGAAAGTGAAAAAGATGATGTTATTTATGTCGGAGGTAAGAAAAAGAAATTCGTACAATTCTTTATACCTTTTTGACTTCTCGTCGCTTTTCGTATGCACTTTTATGACGACCTTGTTCACTATTTTTTGTCTTTAGGGACGTCAACACTTCCACCTCCTGCAAAGAAACGTGCGACAGGTAGACCGATAAAGCTTTACACATCAGAACAGCTTAAACCGACATGATAAAGAATCACGACTTTTATGATGCGGTGGATTTCTCAAAGCATTATGAGTAATTATTACAAATTCACTTCACGTCACCTACTACACTGGTTCCAGACCCACCTTCCAAAACACGGAAACGTTGCACCCAAAAGAAGAAAGTAGAAATTCGTTTGCATTATTCTGTTATTGGAAATTTTGCCGTAACTGCACGATTCGAAATCAATGAGCCAACAGTCCGAGGAATGGTCAGCAATATCCGCCCATTACCTGAAAATATCAAGTTATCCAGTAAATGTAATGTTCCAGGAGCTGATAGACCCCTATCCTATCCTTCTGATTTAGAAGATGAACTGCTAAAGTGGATTTTGGTTTTAAGAGATTTACATTTTCCAGTTTCAGTAATGAGCTTTCCAGAAAAAGCAAAGCACGTGATTCAACCTCACAAGCCCATCATTCGTTGCCAGCAGGAGATGGACTCAAAAGTTTTTTTTCTCGACACAAATTGTCGCTTCGTGCTCGTACTTCGATCAGCCAGAAACTCCCTGAGCACTTGTTATCATTTGATGCTTTCTCCGATCATTTAACTGATGGAGTCAAAGCTCAATTATTGGAAAGTGATGCTGATTTTCTGCAGGTACCAGCCTGGTGTTCTTAAAAGTTCCAGCCGATGGATGTAACCC
>RDPX01000069.1:2088823-2102599 GCA_003991215.1 Morbakka virulenta | reverse complement strand
AGTGGATTTTGGTTTTAAAAGAATTACATTTGACATTTCAGTAATGAGCTTTCCAGAAAAAGCAAAGCACGTGATTCAACCTCACAAGCCCATCATTCGTTGCCAGCAGGAGATGGACTCAAAAGTTTTTTTTCTCGACACAAATTGTCGCTTCGTGCTCGTACTTCGATCAGCCAGAAACTCCCTGAGCACTTGTTATCATTTGATGCTTTCTCCGATCATTTGACTGATGGAGTCAAAGCTCAATTATTGGAAAGTGATGCTGATATTCTGCAGGTACCAGCTGGGTGTACTTCAAAGTGCCAGCCGATGGATGTAACCCTAAACAAGCCTTTCAAACCCCTTTTGAGAAAATGTTGGGCCCAGTACGTTTCAAGTGTTGTTGAAAGCTTCCCTGATGGAAATAGCAGTAATAACAAAATTCCGGTGCCAACTCACCAGCAGATGATTGACTGGGTCAAAGAAGGATACGACTATCTTGACCAGGACAAGGAAGTTGTGAAAAAATCCTTCGAAGTTTTTGGAATAACTTCTTCGGACCCTGAGAGGGTTCTTAACGGAGAATTTTTCCAAAAATGCATGGAAAAGGCTCAGGAAAGCCTTAATGTTGAGGATGATGAAGATGATGATCCTTTTTCGTAGATAAATATTTCAATTTACATCGAAATATATATTTTCGCAAAAAGAAACCAGTGTCAATTCTCTTAAAATTTTCAGATCCGCGTTAAATTAGAGGCAAATAAAATGCTTGAAATTTGTGATTTACGTTAATAATTAGAGGCGATTATTTAGGAGCTTTTGGCCATTTTTGACAATCCGCGTTAATTAGAATCCGCGTTAAGTTAAAATAATTACGACATCGTCCATGTTCCTGACCTATATCTCAAAACTGGATATACGTGGCTATTCAGCACACGTAGGCTTATTGACATTGTTATATACTTGTCATACAAAATGTTTTCAAGCCTTGAAAAGGTTGACTTAACGAGAGGTATGAGTTTTTGACCTCCTTTAGCCATCTAACATCCTCAGTGATTAGGCTTTCTAAATAGTTGAACGGAGAAACTCACCAATAACTTTGAGATCACATGCCGGGATTTCTCTTTTTGACACAACCGTTCAGTTGGGTTTTTTTACAGCTGATACTCAGACCTTTCTTGGCACTCGCTTCAATTACCATATCCACGAGTCTCCGAGGATCCTTCTGTGATTCGGCCAATCCGTCAGTGTCTTCTGCATATCCGATGGTCTTTATGTTTTTACCACTGAAACGGAAATCCTTCTCTCGTTCCGGATGCCTCCGAATCAGTTCGTTATACAAATTGTTCAGATCTGGAGATATAACATGTCCTTGTCTTACCCCACCCGTCACTTGACTGTAATCACTGCATTCTCCATTCTATTGATTGGTACACATGCTGACTTTTTGCAAAATACGAAGTTCTTTGGCAAGAATGTCAGGCTTTGCCAGGAATTTAAATGATTGTACATGCCGAACCTTATGAAACGCTTTTGCATAGTCAATAAAACACATGTTTACATCTTTCTGTATCTTTGTTGCCCCTTCGGTGACTATTCTCAAGACGAATACAGCACTCCTCTTTCCAGCATCTGCTACAAAGGCAAATGGTTAATCTCTTACCTCTGTTGATACCCTACTCCTTGCTCTGAATAGTCAGATTCTTAAAATAACTTTGGTCACGTGACTCATTAGACTGATTTTTTGATGGTGTTCACATTCTAGAGCACCTGCCTTTTGGGGGAGGGCAATGAAAATTGATCTTCCCTACTTCTCTGGGAATTCTCCCTTATCATACATCCTGTTGATAACCTTCGCTAGCTTTTCCACACCAAATTCTTCTAAAGCATCAATCATCCCTATCACCACTCCGTCTGGTCCAGCTGCCTTGTTTCTTTCCATTCTCTTGAGGGCTGCTCGCACACCAGACGCTAGGATTTTATGTCCACTGTTAGGGTCTGGAATAATAGGCACAGCTTGTCGGGTATCTTGAAACAATTTCCTGATATACTCCACTCAACGATTCGAGATATCTGGCTTTTCAACCAGCACAGTACCATCTACTTCCTTCACACAATCAGACGAAAAAGAGTCTAGCTTTCTTCCACTGATATCACCAATTCGTTTGTGGAGTTTGTTGTCACAATGGGATTCATTTTCGTTTTCCGAACATTTCTTGTTCAACCAAGTTCCCTTGGCTTCACGACACCTCTTCCTTATCATTTTGTCCAATTCTTGATACTACCTCTACCCCTGATATTCTGTCAGTATCTCGTCATTCCTAGGGTATCTTCCATCATCCACTTGGTTTTCCTTTGTCTAGTCTTCATCGGAATGCATTCCTTGGGGGTGTCATAAAAATGTTTATCATTGTATTCGATCTGTCAAGCTGATGAATTGTTTAAACCTATTCTTTACTTGAATTGTTGGTCTCTCACGGATTTCGGTATTGTCTTGCAGCTCAAGGTCCACACTTCTATCCCACTTCGCTTTTGTTAACTTCTTTAGCTCACACTGTATTATTTACAGTGTAAGCTAAAGAAGACTAATTTTTGTGCCTTTTTTAAAACGGAAGGTTTAAAGATTTATTCGGATATGGCGGATTTGTTAAAAATGATGTCATTCATCGACTCTCCAAGTAGTACATGCTAAAAATGTTTAATGAACAGGAGTCGTCAACAGTAATCAACAAGTAGTTAAATCATCGGCAGCAGATAGATTTATGCTTTTTAAAAAATGGCTATTGAATTATATTAATCATTTTATGAATTATAATATTTGTTTTCCTACTGTTGTGCATGTTAAGAATGGTATCTAGCACATTTCAATGATAACTATCATATAGTTATATCATCTGCATGAAAGCAGATAAATAAACTCATTGTGCTTTTACATCATATAAAAGCAGTTGATATGTAAATTACTCTAATGATCTTCACAGTTTCAATCCATAATAATTATTATTATGATAATAATAATAATAATAAGTAGTAGTAGTAGTGGGGTAGCATCATACCTAGGTGTCGTGAGCGTGGATCTCTTGTTCTGAAGGGCTGCGTACCGAGTTCGCACTTTGTTACTTAGTCCTGAGGTCTTGGGTGAAGCCTCGCTACGGAGACCGTTTTAAGCAGAATGGGTCACCGAAACTGGGAAACCTAACCAGGCCCCACCTGCAAGGTCACGTGTTGTATTTTTATTACCATCTATTTATCACACACACTTAGGTGTGATGCATGCACCCAGCTTACCCTTATCGGGCTGGGAGTCGGATGGGTGTGCTGGTGTTTCTACCCCTAAGTCACCCATGGACTCGTATTACTTCACTACTCAATAATAATAATAATAATAATAATAATAATAATAATAATAAATCCGCGTGGACTTGAAATAACAGGTGGCATCTGGCGTGGAATAGCTAGCCCCTTGGCAGGAAGGTTAAAATGCATTCCTGATTAATATGAAAACAAGAAGTCAAAAATCATACCACATCGTCCGTCGCTTGGGTCAACAAGGGACGCGTCCCCCAAGGGTGCTGAACCAGCTTGGGGTCGAAAAGTGTGCGACTGAATCAGCAACCTCTCAAAATGAATTAAACAATGAAAACTCTGATGGTCACCAAGTACAGGGCAAACTACCAGCTGGCCCATCCAGAGTAACATCATCAAATAAGAAAACAAAAGAAAAACGACAAAGATGGAATAGAGAGGATTATGTAGAAATTATGTATGCATTTTATATGTCACTAGAAAAACCGGCAGGGAGCCATACTGAAAATACCTTTAATATATGGAAAAAACGAAATCCAAATGTGAGACCTTATTTGGATGCAAATAAATTAGCCAATATTAGGCGAGATATTTTGAAAAACAATAGGTTAACAGAGTTCGAACTAAGAGAAACCAAGGAGAACGTAAAAATGGATATTAGAGCTGTTGAAGGTGTGGCCATAAATGTTTTAGAAAATGAGGATGAATCATTTACAGATATTCCAGTTGATGAAGGTTCTGATGATGAATTAACCCAGGGAGGTACTAGGAACCATGATAATAGATATGACGATGATGATGATCAGGGCATTCGAATCCAAGATCCTAATGCTGCACCAGATGCAGAAAGAAGAGAAGTTGACGATGCCGAGCTTGCTCGATTTAAAGATGAAATAATAGCTAATGTTGAAAAATTTGAATCTGTTGATATGAAAGAGCGTGATGGTCTCGCTAAAATAAAATTGAAAAGATCACAAGATAAATATCTAATCATGGCAAACCTGGCCCTCCAAGATTTCTGCGAAGATGTTGAGGTAAATATAACTGAACTAAATACTATTCTCTATGCATGTGCTAAGACGATTGAAACAAGCATAGGCATTAAGAGAAAACCGCCAAAGAAACGCAACTATCATAGAAAACCCAAGTGGAAGCGAGATATTGAGAAAGAGGTTGAAGAGATGCGCGGTGAGATATCGATTTTGAGTGAAATAGAAAGAGGAAAGGATCCAAAAACTAGGAAATCTCGAAAAGTTAAAAGAAAGTTCAGGATAGCAAGTATACCAGAAATACCCCAAATGAAGGAAGAATTAAAACAAAAAATGCAAGCGAAGGCCCAACGTTTGAGAAGGTTTGAAAAGCGAAGCAACTTCTATCGACAGAACAAGATATTTCAGACAGATGCGAAAAAATTTTACAGGGAATTAGGTAAAAAACAAGATATAGTGAAAGAAACCCCAAGTCAAGAGAATATTGAAAGTTTTTGGAAAGGAATCTGGGGGGAGGAAAAAAGGCATAACGAATCTGCTGCATGGATCCCAAATACAGCAAATGCCAATGAAAATGTGAATGAACAACAGTGGGAAAGTATAACTGTGTCAGAGTTGAAATCTGCCCTAGCGAAAACACAAAAGTGGAAAACACCGGGATTAGACAAATTACCAAACTTTTGGCTAAATGCTCTGTCTTCAGCGCACCACACATTTGCTAAACTGCTCGATAAATTGATGCAAAACCCAGAACAAACACCAAGCTGGCTGTGCGAAGGCACCACTTACTTACTTGCGAAAAGCAGTGACACAAAGGACCCTAAGAACTATAGGCCAATTACGTGTCTTTCAACAATGTACAAACTACTTACTTCAATACTTACTGACAGAACGTACAAGCACCTGGAAGAAAACAATCTTTTGCCTCTGGAACAGAAGGGATGTAAAAGAGGCTCATATGGCTGCAAGGATCAGTTATTAATAAACAAAATGATTCTCGAAAATTGTAATACCCGTAAAAGAAACATGAGCTGTGCGTGGATCGACTACAAAAAGGCATTCGACAGCGTCCCGCATGATTGGATTCTGCGTTCACTTGATCTTTTCAAAATTTCCCCGATTATTATCGAATTTTTGAAGTTTAATATGACTCAATGGAAAACAAGACTACACCTCTCTCATGAGAATGGTACGATTATATGCAACGATGTATTTATTAAACGAGGAATCTTTCAGGGTGATTCCCTCTCTCCTCTCCTTTTTTGTATTTCACTCATTCCATTGTCGTCAGAACTGAATTCCTCACAATATGGATACAAGATTAACAATGATAAGATCTCCCATTTATTCTATATGGATGATCTAAAGCTTTACGGAAAAAATAATAGTGAACTTGAAGGGCTTTTGAAAATTGTAAAAGGGTTCAGTGACGATATTGGTATGGAATTCGGTATAAGTAAATGTGCAAAAGCTACTTTCAAAAAAGGTAAACTAACTAGGTCTGTGAATGTACATCTCGATAAGGAAACTGTAATTAAAGACTTGGATCAGGAGGAAGTGTACAAATATCTAGGTGTGAACGAATCTAATGGGATTCAACACTCAAATATGAAAGAAAAATTAAGGAAAGAACTTGTTAGAAGGACTAGGATTATTCTTAAGAGCGAGTTAAACTCTAAAAACAGGATTACGGCAATAAATACACTGGCAATCCCGGTCATTACTTACAGTTACAACGTAATTGACTGGAATCTTAGTGAAATTAAAAAACTGGACACTAAAATACGTAAAATACTTACCATGTATAATATGCACCACCCCAAAGCTGACATTGACCGCTTGTATGTAGCAAGAAAGGAAGGAGGTAGAGGCCTGACTCAATTAGAGCTTGCATATAAAACATCCACTATTGGTCTCCATAGATACCTGAGTCTTACTGAGGACTGGATGCTAAAAATAGTGTACAGACATCACGAAAGAAAGAAGTTACATTCTATCGTTAAAGAAGCAACAAAATTTGCTGAGGAACTCGAATTAGGCCTTCAACATGCAGCTGAAGAGAATAGAGGTGAAGAACATATTTGTGATAATGCACACAAACTGAAAACATTTGCGAAAGTAAAAGGGAAAAAAGCAATTGGCGAAACTTGGAAAATGAAACCGCTTCATGGACAGTATGCAGTACGCAGCCAAAAACCTGATGTAGATTTATCAGACACCCATAGGTGGCTTAGCAGTGCTGGTCTTAAAGCGGAAACCGAGGGATTTATAATAGCTGCACAAGACCAGAGTTTATTAACCCGAAACTACGAAGCAAATGTTATACGTAATGGTGCCAATCCGAAATGTAGATTCTGTGATAAAAGTGTCGAGACGATTGACCATTTGGTTTCAGGTTGTCAAATCCTAGCGCCAAACGAGTATACTAATAGGCACAACCGTGTAGGTCAGTATATTCATTGGAAAGTGTGTAGCTACTATGGAATTGAAATTGTTGAAAAATGGTACGAACACCAACCCTTACCAGTAATAGACACCCCACAAGTAACCATATTATGGGATTTCCCAATAAGAACGGACCGGACGATTCAGGCTAACAGACCGGACATTGTCATAAAGGATAAATTAACGAAGCAGTGCCAGATGATTGACATGAGTGTCCCATCCGACAACAAAATCACTGCCAAGGAGTTTGAAAAGCTTGGTAAATTTAAAGACTTAGAAATCGAGATCAGTCGGATGTGGAACATGAGAACGAAGATAATACCGGTTATTGTAGGAGCCCTTGGTATGGTAAAGAAAGGAACTCGAAAATACGTCGATTTAATCCCGGGAAATATTCAATTGCCAGAAATCCAGAAAATAGTTTTAATCTCAACGGCACACATTCTCAGAAAAGCACTTTCTCTGTAAAGGAATCGAAAAACTAGAAAACTAGAAAACATACATGAACGACATAATACCTCAGGTTATGAGTAATAACCCGGTGTTACGTAGTTCCCAAACCTTACGCACTCTATAGAAAATTTAAAAAGACATAATAATAATGATAATAATAATAATAATTGTGTCCTGGGTATGACGTAAAACTACGTCCGGTTGTGGAATTTCGACGTGGGAGGATGAGCTTACTCTTTGTCACAACTACCTCCAGGTCACACTTAGGCAAGATGTAGCATCTGTTAGCTTACCCCGAGACCTTTGAAGTTCCGGGTTGACGTCCGGTGGGTTTAACTCTGTCTCATGGGTAGGGTGGACTCTTCAGCTTTTGTTGGCAACCTCCCTAGTGATGGTCTCACGAAACAAAATATTGGTTTTTGTTGCACCTGAAATCAACGTCTCAATTATTTGATGAAAATGAATTCAGAAACAGAAGAAAATAACAGTATAAACGGTACTGGAGCCAGAAATGGCGAAGGGGTCGTGCCCGGCAGGAATGCTGTGGAAAAGCAGGCAGCATTCGGTAGTCATCAAGGTACTGCTAGACAAACATAGAATAGAGAGGTAAATAGGCTTGTCATGCATTGTTATTACAGAAGTGACCCAACGAAAAAGGTATAGGAAAAGAATGCTACAAACATTGTTGAATCTCGTTGTATTTGAGGCTACAGAACAAAGATTCGCAGATCAAGCGAGGGCTATCAAAACAAATCAATGGTTATCTGAGTTACAACTTGAAGAAAATAAATCTAGATGCGATGACATGGGAGTCTGAAAGAGAAAGAGAATTAGAAAAAGACTTTCTCCCTAGAGAGAGTGACAACCTATAATCTGAGAGTCAGAATAAAACAAGAAGCTTAGAAATATCGGCGAAAATCGACGAAGAGTCACGAAAAATAGTTCCGGATGTGATGGGCAAATACAATTGAACCGAAGAATTAATGCCAATGAACTTGAGAAATGTAAACAGAAACAGCCTAAAAGAGAAGTTGAAGAAGGTTAATAGCGCATTACAATATATCCATACAGACGATATAACTGAGACAAATAGATTGATTCTAGCAGCTGCAGTTGGTATACAAGAAAATCTGGCATTTAAACGAAAGAAGAAGAAGCAAAGGGAGTTATTGTGGAAGAAAAGATTATGTGATCAAGTAGCGTCTTTAAGAAAAGACCTCAGTAGAATTGACAGGATCAAACAAAAAAAATAAAAAAATCAACAACAAGAAACAAGGCTGGAGAAGAAGTACAACATCTCAAAAAGGGCATTGCGGTGGTAGCAGAGGAGCTGAAACAACGAATTATCGCAGTGATTGCAAAGATTAAAAGATACAACAAAAGGCATAATCAGTTTGTTCAAAGTAGATTATTTTAGTCAAACTAAAAGAGGTTGTATGACAAAATTTGCAAAAGATGCAATGAAGGTGTACCAGAAGCTGACGAGTGTAGAGAGTTTTGGAGAGGAATTTGAGAAAAGGATGTAGATTACAATAGGGATGTAAAATAACGGGATGATCTGAAAAAAGAGTTAAATGGAGTTGAGAGGCAAAGCGAGTTGACAATTAACATAGAAATGCATGTAAGACAACTTAGGAAAATCCCAAAATGGAAGGCACCTGGTCTTGATCGAGTGCAAGGGTACTGGTTGAAGAATTTTAACAGCCTTCATGACCGAATAAAGGATGGACTAGATAACTGTCTACAAGGAAGAACGTCAGTGTCAAAATGGATGACATCCGACAGAGCAGCACTGATCATGAAAGATACGAATAAAGGAACAGTGGCATCAAACCTTAGCCGATTAAACCAATTACCTGTCTGCCTCTGACGTGGAAGTTGCTGACGGGAATTATAGCAGACAGTTTATACAATTATCTTGAGGACAGCAGTCTGCTACCCTACGAACAAAAAGGATGCAGGAATGTATCCAGAGAGGCAAAAGATCGATCACTAATGGACAGGATGGTGCTTTGAAATTGTAAACGAAGCCTCACAGGACTTGGAATGACATTGATTGATTATAAGAAGGCTTTCGACTTCTTTCCGCACACGTGGGTTCTTGAATGTCTCGATATGTTTGGTGCAGCTAAAAATATCCAGAATTTAATTTCTAACAGTATGAAGCATTGGAGCACCGGACTAACAGCTGCAGGGGTGTCGCTTGGGAATGTAAAAGTCCAGAAAGGTATATTTTAAGGAGACAGTCTTTCTCCATTATTATTTGTTATTGAAATGATTCCTCTAACATTAATCCCTACAAAAGGGAAAGAGCGATATGATCTAGGCAAAGAGAAAAGAAGAGTGAACCATTTATTGTTCATGGGTGACTTAAAGTTATTTGGCAAAAATGAAAAGCAACTTAATAACTTAGTCAATTCAGTGGGAGTCTTTAGCAAAGATATCAGGATGGAATTCAGGGTGGAAAAATGTGCTGTATTGATAATGAAAAGAGAAAAGTTAATAAATAGTGAAGGAATCTGCCTCGCCGATGGACAAAGACTAAAGTCATTAGAGAAAGAAGATGGGTATAAATACTTAGACATATTAGAAGCTGGTGGTGTAAACCACAAACAAATGAAAGAAATGGTCGGAAAAGAATACATTCGCAGAGTACGCTGCATCTTGGAAGCGAAACTAAATTCTAGGAAACACTATTCAAGCCATAAATAACAGAGCCGTTTCAGTGATAAGATATACTGCTGGAATAGTTAAATGGACGGAAGATGAATTAAGAACGATGGATATCAAAACGCGAAAGCTATTGACGATTTACAGGACATTATCAAACCTTATCAAAACCTCTTCCCCATTATAATGGGGAAGAGGTTTGATAAGTGTTCAGAACTGCGTCGAGGTAGAAAGTGGAAGTCTGTTTGCTTATGCAAGTAACTCTCGAAAAAATCTTTTGCAAGCAGTAATAGATGAAGGAATACTGAAGAGAGCAGACGAAACAGAAGAATGAAGCATGTGCAGCAAGAGAGAAAAGCATCATATCATCAGAAGCCAATGCATGGACAGTTTGCAAAGATAGTACCTGAACAAGGTAGTAAAAAGACATGGGCATGGCTGAGGCAAGGAACGTTGAAAAAAGAGACAGAGAGCACTATTATGGCTGCACAAGACCAAGCGCTTCCAACCAATGCCATGAAAGCTAATATACAAGGTCAAAATATCAGTTAACTATCCAGGATGTGTGGAAAAGAGAACGAAACAGTTGCTCATATAATATCAAGTTGCGAGAAGCTTACGCAAATGTATTACAAGCAGTGGAGACATGATAAAGTCGCGCAAATCTTTCACTGGAATTTATGTAAGAAATATGATATACAGGTAGCCACAAAATTATACGATCATGTCCCAGAGAAGGTATCAGATAATGATGTTGTGAAAATACTGTGGGACTTCAGTATAGAAACGGATAAAAAACTGAAACACAATAAGCCAGATATTACCGTACATGAAAAGAAAAACGAGTGGCTTCTAAAAGAAGTGTCTTGCCCATTCGATAAGAACATCAATGAAGTTGAAGAAGTCAAATTAGAGAGATACCAAGCTTTGAAATGGGAATTGAAGAAGATTTGGAATTATAAAAGCGTAAAGATAATGCCAATTATTATTGGAGCGTTAGGCACTGTTAATGCAAACTTTGGAGAATGGTTAAAGACTATCGATATCAACTGTAGTATTGGACAATTACAACAAGCAAAGCCCAAAGCCCAAACGCTGATGTCAATCAGCAAGCAACCCATCAGTGGCTGAAGAGTGTAGGATTGAAAGAAGGAACTGACGGCTTTATAACAGCGCTGCAAGACCAAAGTCTCTTCATGCGAAANTGAAGAAGATTTGGAATTATAAAAGCGTAAAGATAATGCCAATTATTATTGGAGCGTTAGGCACTGTTAATGCAAACTTTGGAGAATGGTTAAAGACTATCGATATCAACTGTAGTATTGGACAATTACAACAAGCAAAGCCCAAAGCCCAAACGCTGATGTCAATCAGCAAGCAACCCATCAGTGGCTGAAGAGTGTAGGATTGAAAGAAGGAACTGACGGCTTTATAACAGCGCTGCAAGACCAAAGTCTCTTCATGCGAAACTATCAAGGAAAAATTTTAAAAGATGGAACAGATCCAAAATACCTCTTCTGTGACAAATTTGTTGAAACAGTAGTGTCTGGATGTCCTGTCTTAACCCCCAATGATCTATTATGTCAAGAGACATGTTAGAGTCGAACAATATGTCCACTGGGGTATTTCAAACACTATGGAATTGACACCCACCAGTAACTGAAGCCTAAAATGTTACCATCCTATGGGACTTAGCAGTAAAAACAAACAGAACAATTCAAGCCAATCGCCCAGACATCATTGTGAAAGATTATAGAGATAAGACCTGTCTTTTAATAGATGTGAGTGTTCCTTCTTCTTCTTTATCTTTCGGCTGCTCCCTGTTAGGGGTCACCACAGCTGGTCATATGCCTCCATTTGCTGCGGTCAGCAGCATCTTCTCTTCTCACTCCCATGCCTCCATGTCCTCTTTTATTACATCCATGTAGCGTCTCCTTGGTCTTCCTCTCTTCCTTTTCTCTGGCAGATTCATGTTTATCAATCTCCTCCCGATATAGTTCTCTTCCCTTCTGATCAAATGCCCATACCAAAGATGTGAGTGTTCATCAGACAAAAATGTAATTGTCAAGGAGTTTGACAACCTTGAAACAGAAATTGAGAAAATGTGGAACCTCAAAGCACCGACCGTTCGTGTCACCGTAGGTGCCCTAGACATGATAAAGAAAGGTACTCAAAAGTTTGTCGAAAAATTACCAGTCAAACATAGCCTCCAGGACATCGAGAAAATAGTTTTAATCAATGCTGCTCACACTTTGCGCAAGTGTCTTTCCACTTACAGATTTTTACTATCATACTTTTACGACTTTTCATTAACATTGAACAAAGAAAATGTTTCGGAGGCGAAATAGTTTCATTTTGCATCAACATAATTTAATTAATATTTCTGCACATTTCTTTATTTTTATATTCAAACAATGTTTTAAATTTGTGAACCTATAGTTTTTTTTTACCTAAATGACATGTGTATGTCTTACTCTTAAACCTATGCTCACCTAAGTTCACTGGGGTGACCCGGTTAGCAACTGAAAAAATATGCAACATAAGAAAATATAATGATGAAAATAATAATAATAATAATAATAATAATAATAATAGAAATAATAATAATGATGATAATAATGATAATATGAAACATGAGAACGAAGACAATTCCATTAATCGTAGGTATGGTGAAAAAAGGGGACGCATAAAAATGTTACTCTGATACCAGGAAATATTCAGTTGCCAGAATTCTAGAAAATAGTCTTAAATAGTACAGCACATATCCTCAGGAGGACACTTTCTTTATAAAATTTTTGAAAGTCACTTCATTTTACCTTTCCTTAAATTGTATATAGTTTTACCTTTTGTTAATTATTTTACACATAGCAATATTTAGCCTTCCATTTCCGCTTAATAGATATTTAAATAAAAATCCAGCAAAATTTAAAGCATACATAAACGACCTGATACCCTAGGTTATAAGTAATAGCCCGGTGTTACGTAGTTCTCAAACCCTACGCACTTTAAATAAAATCAAGACAAAATAATAATTTTTTTTTTTTTTTAAACTTCACATTGTTTTATTTGTAAATTAACGTTCTAGAAAATTTACAATGAAATTTATCTACTCAATACAGGTTGCAACACAACCAAGCTGTCCCTGGATCCCGAGGACTGGAAATATCCCAACGAAGCCTAGTTGTGGTACATCCTCTATAGTGATACTCTCCATTTGGGCATATCACTGAGAGACGATGTATCAGCTGGTTACCAGATTAATAATTCTGGGTTTGTCCATTCTTTGTTTCTCATACAGAAAATAAAGTATGATGTCCGTATACAAATGTTTATCGATCTTTTGATGATAAATTTAACAGTTTCGTCATTGAGATCGAGGGACTTTAATTTTGAAACAATCAAGCTATTTTTCCCAAACACACCTAGAGTTCCGAGGCTCAAGTTTACATAATAAACTTTAAATCTTCTTGATAAATCGGATAATAACTGTTCGTAGCGTTGATTTTTACGGTCGAAGTTACTTTCTATATTGGTTTCAAATCCAGCTGTAAGTTCTAATATTAGTAACTTGTCACCTTTCACTATAACAAGATCTGGTCTTTGGGCATCACCTGTTATTATAGACGGGTTGGGGTAGCCGTCAATATCAACATACGCTTGTAAACCTTGAGATGTAACGGTTTTATAAATGTGGAGAAGGATTGAGTTGTGTCTCCAGTTATATCTAAGCTCGTCTAATGCAGATTGACATCCACCGACGACGTGGCCGAGGGTTTGCTGGCGATCACAAAATCTGCAGGTGGAATCGTTGGCTATTCCCCACTTGACTGCATTAGTAGCATTTGCAAGCGTATTGTTTAGGTAACGGACGACAAAACTGAAGATGTTCCTTGGGAGGTGGCTAATGACGTTGGACCACTGATTGATGAATTTA
>RDPX01000069.1:2069144-2082602 GCA_003991215.1 Morbakka virulenta | reverse complement strand
AATAATTATAGTTACAGGAAACGAAGAAGTTACCATCCTCTGGGATATGCAAGTCTGATAGAAGCTTCAAAGCCAACAAACCTGGTATCATTATTAAAAACAAGAAAGAAAAAAATGTATGTTAATCGATATGGCAGTACCTTCTAATCGAAATACATCCGTTAAAGTAGCAGAGAAACTCTCCAAGTATAAAGTTATAGAAATTGAGATTACAAGAATGTGGGGAATGAAAACATTAATTGTGCCAGTTGTGATCGGAACACTAGGAGAAATCAAGAAAGGCATTGACAAGCAAATCAGCAAAGTTCCTGGAAACATCAAAGTCACAGGATTGCAAAAGATCGCTCTGCTAGGATCCGCCCACACACAACGAAAGGAATTATCAATTAAATAGATAATGACTGCCCATTAAAGCCTAAGATCCAGGATTAGATTCGGCTAAGAATGCGCTAATGGTGAAGAAAAAAGAAATGCAAAGAAAAATTAGAGATAATAATAATAATAAAAATAGTAATAATACTAATAATTTGTCGCTTTCCATCGGGGGGATCTATTACAGTGCAATAGTTGTAAAGAATCCCTCAAAAGAATTATGATATCTTTTCCACATAATGGATACCGATATTTGATAAAAGATTTGTTTCATATCCGTACGGTACTGTATCAATACAGTCTTCATTTACTTCTCTGATAACTCTTTTGTCGTACCCTAGTTTGAGATTTTTCGTTATAATTGTTAAGAAGACTTTGTTTTTTTGAGTAATCTTTTCTTTATTTATGATTGTTTTTTCTCTTATTTGTTTCTTCGCGATTTTTCTCAAACTATCGCGACTCAAAAGATTGGGGTTTTTTCATGATTGAAAATAAAACCTTTAAAAGCTGATTTTTGTTGATTATCACCATATTTAAAACTGTAAGATTTTGGTCCTGTTGAAACGAATTGAATAATCTTTTTACTTGAGAATTCATTTGTCATTTCACCTAATATATCAACTGCTTTGATATTTTTTGTTTCATTGACAATGAATATGGGTAAATCAGTATCAAAATACAATACTTTCTCTTTTAAGAAGTCACGTTCATCGTATAGCAATAATCCAGTGGTAAAACACGCTATGTAAATGTTATTATTTCTATTGTCAATAAAGTGATCTCTGAAATGAAAAGTCATTGGAGCCATTTCGTTGTTAAGAAATTGAACATTTGAATTTGACATGGTGTCGTCTAACAATATCTTATAAGACTCAGTTGTCTCTGTAACAAATTTTGTTTGATTCATGGTTGAACGTTGTCCGAATTAACCCAAAGGACTGCTTAAGCAAAGCTTACTCATACTTCTTAAACCAGCATTGTATTCGAATTTATCAATAGCAATACCTAGGCTCATTTTTATTTTACTGTTGAAAACATCTTCTTCATCTTTTGTTGCTTTAAATTCCTACTTTCTTGATTCTAATTTAATTTTCATAAAACTTCTAATGTAACCTTTGAATAAATCTTCACTCATTTTATCGAAATGCCATACTTCATTATATTTAATATTTTAGAACCTTTAGAAATCGTTTTGTTTACTTTCATCTGTTGTCCATGTACCTATGAAACTACTCTGCCTGTCATTGTGTTGACAAGTAAATTGGTTTCTTGTTTCACCACATGCTTTACATAATAAGATTTTCAGAGCTATCTACTTTTGTTCTTTTGTGGCAAAACAGGACGTTTTTGGCGCCAGTACTCTACAATTAACTAATCATAGCATGTTTTACCATGTTTTTGGGGGATTGAACATTTTTGTAGTATATTCTATTGTAGGACATAGGAAAGAGAGATCGAAGTATCGACCACATTCATCTTCTTTGAAATTATATAACAGTTTGGTAGCGTTTGTTCGAACGCCATAAAAGGCATGTCTTTGGTTCAAAGGTTCAATTATCTCTTTATTGTAGTTATTAACAAACAAACTTTGATATTTTTCAGCTGATATTTGTTTATTTGTACATGTTTGTATCCAGCAGACTTAATCATTTTGCGTTTTTCAATAATATTTGCGT
This sequence comes from Morbakka virulenta, assembly GCA_003991215.1. Classification (NCBI taxonomy): domain Eukaryota; kingdom Metazoa; phylum Cnidaria; class Cubozoa; order Carybdeida; family Carukiidae; genus Morbakka; species Morbakka virulenta. Next base: position 2,080,554 of record RDPX01000069.1, on the reverse strand, counting down.
TTAATCTTCCCATACCTTTTTTATTTTTATTTTTTATAACATCTGATCGATAGCAAGTTGGACAACCATGCCAAAAGCAACGACAGTATTTAAATACAGTATTGTCTTTATCATAAAATCGACCTATTTTAAAAGTTTTGTTATCAAATGTTTGACATTTCTCACCCCCGTTTAGAGCATGTTTAATGTTAGTATTATTCTTTGAGGCAATATAATCGAGCCAAATAATAGATTTATTACTGAAATTGTCCGTTTTGACATATTCAGATAAAACAGCAATTGTTTTTTCAGGTATATAATTTGCACGATAAATACTCATACAAACACAAGCTATTGTGATGTATTTTAATGGATCAATGTTTTTTAATTTTGTAAAGTCTTCCCGACACTTCATCGTTGATCTTTGGAGTATGACCATCACTGAACAGCAATATCCAATAACCTTATTTTGAAATTCAAAAACAACTTTTTTATTTATACATTTTTCATACGATTTCAGAAACTTCTCTCTTTCGTCTGATTTCGTTTGCTTGTACCCATAATGTTTTTTTTGCTGGCATATCCTCGATATAATTTTTATGCCATTCTTTCGTAAAATGAATTTCAAATTTATTTATATTTAAAAATTTTAATAAGAAATTTCATTTCAGTAACGAAAAGGTATGGCTCCAAATCACAAGTTACTAAAATAACCTCTGCTTTACCCCTAATATTTAAGAAATTCCCTTGTTAGGGAAGACATTGAATGTGAAATTCAGACAGAGACTCAATTCAATACAAAAACTCGATACAAAGTTCACGCACAAAAAGATTAAGGAATTGGTAGGTAAAACATACTGCTCAAGTGGATGCGTTAAAGCAAAGGATGGTTCTATAATCATGGAAAAAGAAGAACTGTTGGCACGCTGGGCAGAGTACGTTGACGAGCTGTTTAGAGATGCAAAGGGAGACAAACTATCCATTACGAAACCCATCACTGGACCTAGAATTCTACCATGTGAAGTGATCGCGGCGATCAAGAAGATGAAGGTAAACAAGGCAACAGGACCAGACAAAATCTCCATAGAAATGATAAAGGCTCTTGAAGGGTTTGGGATAAGTAAAGTCACGGAACTACTCAACGATATATATGACAGCGGAGAAATTCTATCAGACTTGACCAAATCTGTGTTCATAGCTCTGCCAAAGAAATCTGGTGCTACGGAGTGCGAGCTACACAGAATCATCAGTCTAATGAGCCATGTAACTAAGATCCTTATGGGAGTCATAATGGCAAGCGCTAGGAGAGCAATAAAGCCGTAGATAGGGAAGCAACAATTTGGCTTCGTCCAAGATTCAGGTAGAAGAAACGCTATATTCATAATGAGAATGATATCGGAACCAGCGATAGAAATGCAGAGAGATTTATACCTGTGTTTCATTGACTACTCAAAAGCATTTGATAAAGTGAAACACGAATGCCTATGCCAAGATCTAGACATAATCGGTAAGATGTGAGAATCATAAGGAATATGTACTGGGAGCAGACTGCAGGTGTGAGAGTACAAAACGAAGTTGGGAAACACTGTAATATTCAAAGAGGAGTTAGGCAAGGATGTGTCTTTTCACCGGATTTATTTAATCTTTACAGTGAGTACATTATGAGAAGTATCGAAGAGAAAGACGGCTTTGTGATAGGAGGTTATAATATGAATAATATAAGATACGCATTTACACAACACTTATAGCTGATACTCCAGAGAAGCAACAACAACTACTTAGCACAGTCATAGAAGGAAGTGAAGCCAAGAGTCTCACTATCAACCGCTGGAAGACGTTTTGCATGCCTGTGGATAAAAGGAGTGCAAACCTGAGCTGTAAATTAAAGGTTGACGGAGAAGACATTCAGCAGGTGGAAAAATTCAGTTATCTTGGTAGTATGATTACATCAGACGGAAGATGCAATGTGGAGATAAGGAAACGTATTGCAACAGCAAAGTAGGTTTTCCAACGAAGGACCAAAATTCTGACAAACCGTACAATATCCGTGTATACCAGAGTCATGATATTACATTGCTATGTGATTCCCGTACTAACATATGGGTGTGAAAGCTGGACAATTACACCAACACTAAATAAGAAAATTGAAGCAGCAGAGATGTGGTTCTTAAGGCGCATTTTAAAAATATCTTGGACTGAGCATGTTTCCAATATGGATGTTTTGAAGAGGACAGGGTGCAAGAGAAAGCTTCTATCCATTATTCGAGAAAGACAGTTTTCTTTCTTGGGTCATATAATGAGAAAACTGGAGCTCGAAGAAGTGACACTAACGGAAAAGATCGAAGGGAAACGAGACAGGGGAAGGCCAAGAACGAACCTAGGAGGCATAGCGGCATGGTCAGGAAAGAACGAGCTGCAATTGCTAAGAACCGCGAAGGATAGAAGTCTGTGGAGAACCATGATCGCCAACGTTCTGGGAGACCATGGCACCTGAGGAGGAGGATGATTCTGTCATACCTTCACAGTTCCATGCACATAGTGGCATTATGTCGTATATGGTTCTTACCCATTGAAAAGGCATTGCTAGCTTTTTTGAAAGAATCCCAAGATGTAACAGTTCCATTGCACTGAAGCTGAACATAGAAATAATTGCGATGAGCAATGACAGAAAAATAATGAGCACTGAGTCGTGGAGAACAATGAGCTTTGACTTTGTAGCTACGACTAGGTGCAAATGTTTACATACCAACTTTTTCACATTCTGTAAATTCAGTTACAACATCAGAAGCTGATTTGCTTAAGAGTGAGACCCATTCCATATCACCGGGCAATTTGCTTATGATGATATGGGTTGTTAACAGGATTTCAAACAGTTACCTCAACCTCTATAGTCAGAAGATCCAAAAGGAAGTAAAGATGAAATCGTATAATGGTCAGGAACAGAAGTCAGCAAGAGATCTAAAACAGGTTTTCCTTAATCTGAATTAGAAAATCTTGTTGGGAAATTAACAAGCTGTACAAATTAATGGGCAGGAGAAAAAATGTAAGTAATTTCTATATGTCTGTCAGTCCTATTAGAATGGCTCAACCAGGACATGTTAAGGGCATGAAAGTCACCAAAGACAAAGATTTTGGTAGTGTTATGCTTGTCTAAGGCTTTATCAGTGGAAACTGATACTGTTTCAATAACTGAGCAAGAATCAGAAGAGGGAGATCGATACAAGAAAGATAGGCACTAAGTAGCCTGAAGAAGAGAGAAGCTAAAAATGGCTTATCTCTAAATTCAAGTTTTTTAACTACAACAAGCGGAAGATCCTGCTAAGCGTAAATAGCGATACTGTGGAAATGTGTGATAGAATCTTGTCAAACAAAAGAAAATAGGCTTCAACATGAATATTACTATTACTAACACTGTCATTAAGGCTTGTCCCACAAAGTGGGAAATTATGAGGAGTGTCAGAAGAAGGAACGCTTTCACTATAGAAAAATTGGGACCAAGACGTCCGGCATTACTTAAAACTAAGGAGGGAAAATTTTTTTGAAGAACACGGTTTTTTCCGGGTCTTTGTAGAGCAAATACTACTACATCGCGAGTCTATACTCTCGGATACGGAGTCAGTCTTGATTAGAAGATTCTCTACAAGCCCTGACCGCTGAAGGTCTGCAGGGTACTGGGGGATATTTGTTTGATTGAACTTGTCATACGAAAAAAGAAACAGATGCCCGAAACAACCACCAGGACCCTGGCTATCATCACGCCGATTAATTGGGCCCCATTGTGACGTTGGTGGTATAAAATGGGGTGACAGAAGACACTGTTTATCACCCATTCCACTCATAAAAGAGAGGTGATGGTGATGATGATGATGATGATATAGCAATAGTAGTAGTAGTAGTAGTAGTAGTGTTAGTAGTAGTAGGGGTAGTAGTAGGAGGAGTAGGAGTAGGGTTAGTAGTAGTAGTAGGAGGAGGAGTAGGGTTTGTAGTAGTAGTAGTAGCGGTAGTAAAAAGAGTATCAGTATTAATATTAGCAACAAAAGAAATAGTGGCATTTTACATTATCTCTCCTAAAGAGACACTTATTCTGAATTCCAAAGAATTACGTACCTTTTGATGACTACCGCTGCTGCTATACTACTTTTATGGAAAGCTTATTGAAAGTCAAATTGCTATATACAGAAAGAAGAAGACAATATTTATATATCTACTACTGACAGCTCATGTTTTCACTCTCATAAAGAGCCAGGCATTCTAAAGGACCTCTCATTTTAAAACACTTCAAAGTTTATATTTTTAAATTTTATCTTCTTTTTTTTCTTTTTTTTTTCTCGTCCAAAACTAACATTTTTTTTTCAATTAAAAAAATCACCTCTTAAGGGACCATTATGGAAATAAGGTCAGTTTGATCTTTTAATGTTATCCCTACCACTTCAATTGGGGGTGATTTTTTTTCTGTCATTATTCTTATTTTAATTCAAATTGTAATGTTTTATGCAACATTCATTTGGTATTAATTCGTACAAAAGTTTGTAAATTAACTTTAAATTGTAATTTATTGACTTTCTAGGCCTTTCTTTTTTTAAACATTTGTAAACATTTTTCATTTTATGTTTGTGGCAAATAAAAACTTACTTATTGCTGTGGTGTGCTTTAAGATTGTTTTCATCCTTTCACAATTTGAGAATTATTTTCGGTAGAGAGAAAGGGATTTGCAAAAAGGTCGTTTTAGAGCCATTGGATTTAAATACGAACGAGAAAACTGTAAACTATGTTTTCCCTTCACAAAAAAGAAAGGAACATGGAGAGAGATTAAAAAAATGCTTGGAATAAACCTAAACAAATTAATCTAAAAACTTAAACTTAACAAATGCATGAAAACACTTTCAAATCTCCCTTGCAAGACATCTGTTAAGTCGCTTTGTTTTAAACAACAGTGTGGCATGTAAGTGCGTGATTGTAATCCGTAGCTAGTAATATTTACTCTCTGGTTTAAGCCTTTGAAGAAAACTAATGCAATGTTTTACGTTTGACTCTGAATTTGTTTTTCGACCTGACTGCCTTTACTCAAACTGGTTTTCATACCTGTGGTGACATTGACGTAAACGTCACCTGAGCCCAGGCTTCTTGTTACTATCTTACCAAAATGTGTATTTGTCAATTGCACAGAGGGAACGAAAAACATAAACGGATTGGTTGTAACTTTAAGGGCAGGAGCTAAACTCAGAGCGAATTTAAGGTACCAAGACAAAACTTGCCAGAATGACTACAGCAGTAAATATTGAAGAGATATCAGGAGAAATTGATGGAGACACTCTACCACAAAGTGGTTCTCGGGCACAACTGAAAGCAATAATGGCTTGGATGTCGAAAAGAAGACAAGAAATGAAACCATGGACAGAGTTTGTAAATATAAGGCACTTTACAAAACCAAAAGACGTCAGCGAGGTTGGCAAAAGAGTCGTGAAGAACATTGAAGTTTATCAGACAAACTATATGATGGTTTGCTTTTGCCTTCTTGCATATTGCATGTAAGTTAAGTATTGTTCTTTCTTTAATTTGTGTTTTTACGGTTCAATGCCAATGGTTTCCTCCAGTTGCGTAATCTAGTTTCAGTGGATATTCTTATTTGGTGCTGATTGCATATTAAATTTTCCTTCCCATGTGTCACTTTCCTGTACCATTTAATTTACTACAACAAATTTCTTTTCTTTATTTGAATTAAATTTTTTAGTTTCACAGGTCGACTTGCCAACAAAATACTTTTGTTGCCAAATAAACTAAAGCCGAGTAGTGAAGCGAATAATAAGTTATATGAAAATAAGTCTTAAAATTCAGGTAAAGTGATTCAGTCAAATAACAGTAGTGAAACTGAACCCTCCAATTCAATTTATCATCATTGATGAAAGAAGTTTTAATTTGCCAGTTTTTCCTGTTCACATGATGCTGAATGCATTACATGTATGATTCAAGTTATGACATTCATCCCAGTCAGTTAGTTAAAGTCCTCTTTGAGGTCTCTGTTTTAATCTTCTTAGGGTCTTAGAATTTTATGTGAGCATGACTTTTGTATTGGGAACGGCAAGACAATGCACGCACATACCTTTGCAAATCAAGGTTGACACATCCTTCAAATATTGCGAATAATAATTTATTGTCATTAAACAAGAGAGTTGCCACTGAATATAAATTTACTTCAGTGTCATTCATGCAGCAACTAGAAGGGTGTTTAAAACATTTATCCTGAGACCCATCATTTGGAAAGTCAATCTTGCTGCTATTTCACATTGTGTTGATATGTCGACAAATATTGCCCTCAAGTTGACGTTAATGATCCAGATGGGTTGGGTGCATTCTTACTGATGAAGTCCTGTTGCTTAGATACTTCACACTGGCCATGGTGGTGTTCATTTTATAGATTCTATCAAGTACAATAAACCAGCTCAAGAGCCTAGGTACTTTAGGTAAAAAAATTTACCAGAAAAGATGCAAAAGGTATGTCTAAGGTAGTTTGGTTGTTTAAGTACCTTGAAGAAAATAAGGTGCTAAGAAAGCTCTTAAAGAAAAAGGATAAGCAATGAACAGAATAGATGGACTATTTATAAAGTTAGAAAGAATTTAAATCTGAGTGTTGTTAAATGTACAAAATTATCAGATACTATTGATGGGGAACAGGATGGTAATTAAAGAGAAGGGCAATACAAAACTCTAAACATACTTAAGGTTTGCATGAGCTGTCATTGCAAGATCTTTTTACTTTAATTTAATCAGACTTTAATGGTATGTGACTTGCAAAAATTAAAATTTGCCTTTATTGCATGGACTAAATGACAGCAAGCTTTTATTGTTATTTTTGCTGATAATTTATGCAAATCAATATAGTTTTCTGTTTTCATTTTTGTAGAATAACATCTCCAATGTTATTGTTTGCTCTCACAATATCTCTGGGTGCATGTTTTTATGTAAGCAAAAGAGGCCATGGACAACCACTAAAGCTCTTTGGTAAGTTACACTTAATATTCATATATTTATGTAAATATTCATAAAATATTAGTAGCTATTAAACTAACTTCAAATTGAAAATAATTTTTTCTTTCTTGTATGGTTTTACTGGGGATTTTTTCTTTGGTTTTGTTTTATTCTCCTTGTATGAGATAGGAAGCTTTCGTGATGTTAATTTTCCTATGTGGTTCTGTAAAATGTGTATATCAGCAATGGTGATTACAGGTTTTTTATAGTTTGTGATATTGTAAATTTATTCTTGTTGTACGTAATATTTCAATCATAACAGGAAAGTATCTATTAGTATCTATTAGAGGTTTTGCCCAAAATATGCTGTTGTGAATGATTATATTGTGTAAAATCTTTAAGAAAATACTTGTGCACTTACCTTCAAAGACAAAATATGTTGTTTTTTTAAAAAGTTATGATGTGGTCTTTTTCCAGGGAGAAATTTCAATGTTGCTGAACAGTACGCCTTGATCCTCACAATCTCTTTGCCTATGTTCTTTTTGGCATCTGCTGGCTCAGCTGTATTTTGGGTAATAGGTAAGTGTAGATGAAATATTAATACTTCTTATTTAATTGGGTAGTAGAGATTTTTTAAATGACACATAATTAGCAAAGCTACATTAATGTTTACTCAATCTATGTTTTCATTTAATAAAAAGACACTATATTTTACTGACTCTCATCGTTCTCTTGATGGCTATAGTTGTGATGCCCACACATTCAGCATAATAATAACTGTCACCACTGTTCATGTTATAGTAGTACTCATGTGTTACAAAAACTTTTTATTTCATTCCAAATTTTTGTGTATGCAAACATAATCAAACCAGCATTAGCAAAGTTTTTGTAATTATCATATGCAAACTTAATGGTTTCTTGATTTTTAGTTTTGCACAAGACAAACAATACGTCTTTTTTGAGGTATGATGGAGTCAAACAAAAGTTGCCAAGAAGTTGAAATTACTTTTAAAAAGTATTTGCCCTTTCTTGTGACTAGGCTTTCATCAAATAATGGCCAATTGTAAATAATCATCTTCCTGCAGAATGCCTTAAAACATTCATTGATTGCATTGGGAAGGATTGAAGATCTATGGTTTTTATGGCCAAGAACCATACAAGTCATAAAGCCAGAAGTATATATGCAACTGTTAAAAATATAGAAACAATGGTTAGGTCAAGAGCTATGCATTGATGTTGGATTTGAAAACATTTGAGAAATTTGATGGTGGAAAATACTCCAATAAATAATCCAATAACTTCTACACTCAAGCCATCCAATGTAAAAACTACATTCATGGAGAGGTTTAATGCAATGAGAAGCGTTAACTGTACAAGGGTTTGGACATATCATGGTTCAAACAGATCTCTGACCTTGATTAAAACCATCAAAATGAGATGAGAGAATACCAGTCCAGGTGTGACACTAGTACTCTATGGAAGGATGAATGACAGTTTTACACAGACATAAAATGGGCTCAGAGATATATTACTGATGCAATGTAAAAAAACCCTTATAAGAAGTAGACTTACCAATAGATTAAATATTAGAACCCCAGAAAGCTCTGGAGAAAATGACAAACCAAGCATCCTCATGAATGGACATAAGAGAAGAAGCAGCCTCACCAAAATTAACATTAGAATGATTGTGCATGAATATTGAAGGGAGATAAAACTCAGGTTTCTATTAAAAACATCCTTTGCATTTTGCTGCTTGAAAAAAATCAATTAGTTCCATTTCTATATCTTGCCAGTCTTCAAATCTTCCACAAGTTTGACTTGTTTCTACCAAGTTGACCTGTTGCCAGTGCCAGAGTGCAATGTAGTGTCATCAGCTAAGATGTGAATGAACTGGAGCAAGTTACCAGAGTGACATTGATGTAAAGAAGGAAGAGAATTGGATGAAGACTTAAACCTTGAAGAATGCCAACATAAATAGAGTACTCTTCAGCCTGGCAATGGGAGTAGTATCGCTCGAAACGTAGCTCAGAAAAAGCTTACGACTCATGACATGATAAAGCTCTTACATCTATGGCTTCCTCTGAGTCCATAAAGTTCAGAATTTTCAATACTCTTCAGGTGTTGTTCCATCTAGTATGATAGAGAGAAATTATTAAATAATCCTGAAGATGGTTCCACAAACACTATAACAAAAAAGCCTATAAAGCAAGCAACCATACCTCACCTTATAAAATGCTTTGGACGTAATCAGAGCTACATTATTTTTCCAGATTTATACATAAAACTAGAGACATGTTTTATGGTTGCAGCTTAAAGGTTGTCAGTGAAGGAAGATCTTTTAAATCCATTCTAAGTATCAACAAAAAGACCTAACTTTTGCAAGAGTCCCATCAGTGCATTGTTGATGTCATTCAAAGTCCTTACTAATGTCATAAAGAAGACTTACATGGCTATATTTGCTAAGATTAACCAGATCATTAGTCTTCTTAAAGACAGAAAACATTAGAAACATTGGGGGTATGGAAAAGAAGATTATGATGGATAAAGATAGGAAAGTAAAGAAAGTAGCTTAGATGTATGCTTTTTAAGACAACTAAGGAATCAAATCTAAACCTAGAACTTTAGATTTATCAAACCCATAAACTTTCCAATAAACATTGAATGTGTGATGACAGATTCCAAGATCAACTATTTGTGAAGTGAATTCTGGGGAAAAAAACCCACTAGTGTCATTTACAGAAGAATGGAGAGAAAATTCTCTAACCAAGAGAATTTCCTGGAGGACATGAAAGACCAAACATAATAGAAAAATGGAGAAATAACTTGCCAGAATCTAAAACAGTATTGGAAACCTTTTTAAAATCTGAACTTTTAAGTTTCTGGGAGAAGCAGATTTGCATACTCATTGACCATATCAAAATTTACATAAAAAATCACCTTTTTACAAATACTGAAAGAGTAGTTCAAGTCGGGTCTCACACAAACAACATACCTGATTCTGAGTTTGGTCAAAGACCTGACACCAAGTTAATGCATGCATAGGTGTGTCATGCCAAAGATAGCAAACAATGCTACTTGCAAGCTGTGACCATTGGCTTAGAAGGATAAAATCCTATCTGTGCAGATATAAATCCCATTTAACACAGAAGTAAAAAAAACCTTTCCATTTTAGAAAGTATTTGATAATCCTACACCCAGAACTCTAAGGAAGCATTCTTATCTTTGCCAAAAAATAATGCCTTGTTTAAACAAGATGAAAGCACATTGGACCCATTTACCAAAAGAGGAATGGCAGACATTTCCTTTTTTCCTATGGCTTTTTTTTTCTCTCTTATAACTGACTGTCCCAGTCAATTACTTCCATGAGAAAACATCTTGCCCAAATCTTCCATGATTAATGACACCAATAAAAGAAGTGAGGTTAAAGCTGGCTTAAGCCAGAACACTGGGAGTTCCTTGAACAGTTGTTTGTAAATCAGCATGGACATGGATACAACAAGATGATGGAATCTACTCTGATGTCACAAAGCAAATTTCAAGTCTGGTAATAAATGGCCATGAAATATAAGAGATCCGATCAGCGGGAGTTGGAATACTTTTTTAGGTCAGTGAACATTCTTAGTTTAGTATTAGTATAGTGTAGTATAGTATAGTGTAGTATAGTGTAGTATAGTATAGTGTAGTATAGTATAGTGTAGTATAGTATAGTATAGATTATATAGTATTGTATATATTTTTTCTATTCAATTCTATTCCATATTATATATTATATTATATATTATATATTTTTTATATTATATTATATTTTGTTATATTATATTATATTATATTATATTATATTATATTTTGTTATATTATATTATGTCAGGTTATATTATATTATGTCAGGTTATATTAGACTTTTAGAAATTTGAAAACAGTTTTTGAAAAATCTGTCTTCTATAAGTACACTGAAAGCTCTTGTCATATTGGTTTTGTTATTGATTTTAGAATATGTCAATTTTGGAACAGGATCTCACAATATTAGGACATGTGTTTTGTTTTGTGACATCAGTTTGACCAAGTGCTGATACACTGTATCATTACTAGTAACAGTGGTATTGATTTGAATACTTCAGATATTAAATAAGGAAATGGTACCCTGAACATAGGAACTACCGTCAGTTGCTCAGGCGTCTTGCCCCAACCTCACAACTAACGATTAATTACATTCTTTTTGTTTTCAGGTGCATCAGTCTTCTTTATTGGCATGCACGCTTCCTTTCGGAGTTTAGGAAACGAATCACTCCCAGATATACAAATGGAAGCTATTAATTAATTATTTTAAAGAATATACTATTGTTTTATTGTCAGTTGTCAACATAGTAGTTAACAATACCAGGATAAGGAGCTAAGAAAGAAAGATATCTTGCGTCAGACTTGCCTGTTGTTTTTGGTCTTTTTGGTGGTGGTTGGGGGGGGGGGG
>RDPX01000069.1:2051858-2068843 GCA_003991215.1 Morbakka virulenta | reverse complement strand
TATATTATATTATATTTTGTTATATTATATTATATTATATTATATTTTGTTATATTATATTATGTCAGGTTATATTAGACTTTTAGAAATTTGAAAACAGTTTTTGAAAAATCTGTCTTCTATAAGTACACTGAAAGCTCTTGTCATATTGGTTTTGTTATTGATTTTAGAATATGTCAATTTTGGAACAGGATCTCACAATATTAGGACATGTGTTTTGTTTTGTGACATCAGTTTGACCAAGTGCTGATACACTGTATCATTACTAGTAACAGTGGTATTGATTTGAATACTTCAGATATTAAATAAGGAAATGGTACCCTGAACATAGGAACTACCGTCAGTTGCTCAGGCGTCTTGCCCCAACCTCACAACTAACGATTAATTACATTCTTTTTGTTTTCAGGTGCATCAGTCTTCTTTATTGGCATGCACGCTTCCTTTCGGAGTTTAGGAAACGAATCACTCCCAGATATACAAATGGAAGCTATTAATTAATTATTTTAAAGAATATACTATTGTTTTATTGTCAGTTGTCAACATAGTAGTTAACAATACCAGGATAAGGAGCTAAGAAAGAAAGATATCTTGCGTCAGACTTGCCTGTTGTTTTTGGTCTTTTTGGTGGTGGTTGGGGGGGGGGGGTTGTATCACACGTATGGCACAGATAAAATACAATGGAACCCATAAGACAGGAATAAAATGGAAATATTTGCAGATGTTAATGCATTTCTGCATGAACTGGTGACAACATGCTGTATGGATTGTTTTAATCTCTTTATGTCCATATGTTGAGTTGATTGTAATGCGTTTAGTCATATTTAGTAGGCTAAGACAGGTAGAAGAAAATATTTGAAAGGTTTTGTGGAATACAATTTGTATTTATTTTTTTAACAATTGTACATTTGAAATTTATAATGGAAACTTGGGCATTAAACAGAAACAGAAAAGGTGTGCTATGGAAACGGACTTGCTTTTTTCTAATTTTTGCTAAATCTTTATTAGAAGCGGTAAAACTTTAGTATTTGCTAAAATATTTTTTCATTACATTCTAAGTTAAGCGAGTGGAAACTGAAACGAAGATAATAAAATTTCGTTAAAATATGTTTGAATGGAGTGACTTTCTTAACCCCCTCCCATCAAGCGGCGTGGAGGGCATCTAACTCTCTTGTAAAGAAACTGCGCCGTTTTATATTAGCATTTATTGCAATAAGTGGGACAAACCTTCTTTGTAACCCTGAATTATTCTCAGATGGCCGAAATAACCGAGCACTGAACGTTAAGTGCTATACTCATTGTACCGTTATGTACCTTATAAAATAGGAACAATTATCACATATGATTAGATGGAAAACAATGGTTTTCTTTTGTCCCAGCTACAAACGCAGGGCTTCTCAATACAGTTTGTGGGATTTATTTTAACACTTTAGAATAATCTCAGTGACACACCTTTTTTCAGTCGTCCATAGCTTTTTCACTTTTGAAGTTACTCTTTATGGACTTTGCTTCATTTTGCTATAGCTCACTCTTTGGGATATTTGGCGCGATCCCTAGGCTTCCCGATGTCATAACTTAAAATGAACTAAAACGTTGGAAGCAGTGAATCACTCTCGGTACAAATTTTTTTCACACAGTTATTGGTAATCTGTTACCAGTTAACGAAATTGAATAAGCAGTACCACAAACTTTTAATTCACCATGAGGCAGATGTTTTTCTTGGTTTTGATTTTTATCAGAGAGTGGTGACAATATTTTGTATTTTTAACTGAACTTTATTTGTTGAAGTTGTATCTTCCTGGTAACGTTGACTTGGTGTCTGGGTTTTTTCATTCGTTGTTTTTGTTTATCTGAGGAATGGAATTCTATTTTTTAAGAGTTTGTGTCATATGCCTTCAACTGAACCCATCTGATTAGCGCAATTTTTAAGTTTTCGTATTATTAAGCCAGCTTTAAAACTCCTGACCAATACAACATTTCACCCTGCTACTTGGTCTTGATATTGCACGAAACGGGTTGTTTTCGTTACCCTTTGCCAAGATCCAAGAAAGGAGGTAACAAGAAGTAGAATCTGTCCAAAACAGAAAGAAAGTTAAGTGAGCTAGTTTAATCACATGAAGAGAAGGAGAAAAGACATTGCAATAGGGGAAGAACGTACTAGCGACTGACAGAAGATGCACAGGAAAGCAGAAGCCAAGTTGTCGATATGTCGTTAGTTTTGAAGGTTGGCCAACACAGTACAACGGGCAGGCAGTCAAATGGAGGTTTGTCTAGTGTTGCATACCCAGCCTGAATACTTGGAAACGAAAAAAAGATTTTTTTAGTGTCTAAATGATGTAGTTGTGAATGAAGGACGAAGGCTCACCCTTCACTTGTTTTTCAGGCTAATTTAAAGTTGTTTGGGGTAACGTGAAGGGCTCAATATAGATGTTGCGACAGACGATGTCCTTGAAATTAAAAGGAGCTTGGGGGTTTTCTGTTTGTTAGGATATCAACAGAATAGATCGTATTACAGATACTTGACAGGAGGTACCCATTTACTACAACAAATTGTAGTTTTATATAATATTACATGCAAGCAAGACAAAGGCAATAGGAATCCTGTATCCCAACGGTCCAGAGAAAGCCTATTCTCAAACTTTAGAAATCCAAGGTTGTATTTGCAAAAGTGAACTTCAAGTATTATGGGATCTTTAGTTACACCTAGGCCCGTCAATGATGTAGCTACACGTATTCAGTTGGTAATCATGGTACATACGTGTTATATCATGATTACCAAGGTGTGGAAAGCATGGTAGCAGTTTATTTTGCATTACCTCGTGCCCATTGGTCAAAAATATCTTAACCATGACGAAGTCAAGCTATCTTCATGGACAATGCTCCACGTTCGATAGATCCTTTTTGTGTAATTTCGGTTTACTTGGGTCAGATACTTTTTCATTGTCTGATAAGCTTAACCCCGTTGGATGTCAAAACTGACAATTTTAGTCATCCAAATTCTAATCCTGGCTCCATACGAATTTATTGGGAAACACTAGAACAACAGAGAAGCGGTAAATGAGAATTTTAATTTTAAAATTGTGACGACATTGACTACTTATGAGATTAAGTTACTCACGTAAGAGTAACGAGGAGGAAGGTGTATTTCTCAGTTGCCGACGTCGTGCAATTTCACCAACTTTTACTTTGATGTACTCTTTGGTTTATTTCAAAATCCAGTCTCGGCCTCGCTCATTTTCTTGAAATAAAATTTATTAGAATCAGTCTGTTTGGACAATGTTTGCCGCTACCAAGGTAGGAAAATATTTTCTTCTTTTTCTTTTAACTAAAAAATTGCAATTATTCGAGACAAGATGTTAGCAAGAAGTGCACTTTGTGTGAGATTGAAATGACTGATAGCATTATTGATACCATTGTGTAGTGAGTAATATTAAATTTTAGAGTGATGCCTTGTCTTTTTCATTTGAAGGACTTAGCTTATTCAATTTCCATTGGAATTTAAGCGTTGACGACCACAGAGAAGTGAGCTCAAGCACCGAGAAGCATTCGGCACTTACTCCCTTCCTGGTAAAGTAAACCCTAATTAAATCAGCTCCATAATAAAATCTACAAAAATTCGCCCTTTTTATATAATAAAAATTCCAGAACTTTTGTAAGCAATAAGACCACGAGACTTTCTCTCGTGTTAACCTATTGACTTTTGCACTACACGCTGGGCGCACTTTTAACCAAGATAAAACAATCCTTTCGGGATTGTTTTATCTTGGTTAAAAGTGCAACAAGGGAAGAAAACAAAACAAGTCAGAAACAAAATGTTTTTGGTAACAATGATATTCAGGAGATTGATTTGAACTGTTTGAAAATTCATTTTCGACTTTACCTCCAACAACAATTTGATATAGCCAAGGATCAATTTTTTATACAAAGAATACTTAGAATTTATCGACTAACAATCTGCTACTTTACAAAAATAAATAATTGAAAAGTTCTAAAGGGAAAACACATGGTCCAGTGTAAAGTTTACAGTTTATGAAAACTGCTAAATGTAGGCCAACTACCATTCTTCTTCTAGTGTCTTGGCATCAAATATCGTAAACGAATCACGGCGGTGCTTTCTCTCTCCACCTTTTCCTATCTCTTGCAATCTTGTCCAACTGTTTTCCATCTTTAACTCTCAATCTCTCCATCATCCAATTTAGAATCTTCAATCTTTGTCTTCCTCTTGCAACTACCATTAACTATAGTGAATTTTAGGTGACATTTTTGTAAGTTGGTTTAAATGCCCAGTCCAGACTGTTTCAATTGTAGGTAAAGTAAATATAATTTCTTGAGGAGCCGTGGCCTACAGGTGAGTGCAACTGCACCGTAACCAAAAGGCTCCGGGTTCGATTCTCCGTTAGGAAAGGCATCCGGCCAAGAAATTCCTCACTACCAAATCCAAGTCCCTATGAAGGGCACCGTCTGAGCCCCAGTTACTGGGGGAAATGACGTTAAAACCTAAAAAGGAAAGGTTCAGTTGCATCAATGTTCTAGAAAGTTTTAGTGATAAAATATCCTACAGCACTTGTACGAAAACAAATTTTTTAACTCATACGATGTACTTATTAATAATATTAATACAGTTTAAACATCAAATACAAATTGAAAAAACACTTGTTATTGCATGTACCAGAAATATTGAGAAGAACTGNACCAAAAGGCTCCGGGTTCGATTCTCCGAGCAGTCGACTTTGGAACTTCATAAAAGAAAAAGCCATTGGTTGTCGTTAGGAAAGGCATCCGGCCAAGAAATTCCTCACTACCAAATCCAAGTCCCTATGAAGGGCACCGTCTGAGCCCCAGTTACTGGGGAAAATGACGTTAAAACCTAAAAAGGAAAGGTTCAGTTGCATCAATGTTCTAGAAAGTTTTAGTGATAAAATATCCTACAGCACTTGTACGAAAACAAATTTTTTAACTCATACGATGTACTTATTAATAATATTAATACAGTTTAAACATCAAATACAAATTGAAAAAACACTTGTTATTGCATGTACCAGAAATATTGAGAAGAACTGAAATGTTTGGTTTAAACCTCGGCTATTGGTCTAAGAGACTGAGGTTAAACTCGCATTGTTAAGTTCGAAGCAACTGGAGTACTGGTAAATTTGCGAGGAGTATAATAAAATAATATATTAGTATAATAGAACGTATCTCTGTAATAAATGCTTTGAAGGTCTTAAACACAATTGTAAATAATGGGTTGACTTTAATCTCGTTAGATGGGAATATAGTGTTTAAATTTATTTCTCTAAGTACCTCTATTTTGTAAAAGCCCCCCTTTAAGTTCAAGACGTTTTCAGCGAGGAATTGAACTAAGTTTGCAAGTACGTTTTATAAATGCAGAATAATATTCTCAGTGTAGGCCAAGAATGATTTGTAGACTTCTTGTATACAATCGGACTATCTCAAAGCAACTAGTATCATTGTTGCAAGAGTCAGACACCATAGGATGTTCTGACACGCGAAACCATCGTTCGTCGAGGTGACTTGAAATTTGTGGTCGGTGAGTTCAGACTGACCAGTCTAAAATAAAATTTTGTAGTTGTTCCCCACACAAGTATTGCTTACACGCACAGACAAACACACACACACATATATATATAAATATATATATATGTGTGTGTGTGTATGTGTGCTTGTAAGAAGTAAATGTGAATGTCATTTAAATTCTAAACTGGGGGTAGAAATGTTGAAACTTGACAAGCCATGCTTATGAGCGTCCCTTCTGGTATTATTGTCTAAATCTCATGTATATTGTCATCTGGATTGTTTTTCTCCATCATAATGTACGGAAGGCTCATACTTGATCCACCGTGGCTTCCTTCGTCGTGGCTCTCCACTTGACCCTGTCCTACACCGCTCTGTATCCCTATACTATGGAGAGTCCAGATTCGTCCTTGATGTTGTCCATGTACCTTGCTCTCAAGCTTCCTCTTTTCCTAGCTCCAGCAACCATGCTCATGATAAGTTCTCTTTCCAGAGTATCGCTTCTTAGTATATGCCCTAAGTAAGAGAGTCTTCGGTTCACTATGGACTGTAGTAGTCGCTTGTAACACTGAATTCTCCACATGACGTCTTGATTTGTTTCCCTCTCCGTCCAACGTATTCTTAGAAGTCTCCTGTAACACCACAGCTAGAAGCTGCAGAGTCGTCTCTTATCACTCTGTTTGAGAATCCATGTCTCACAACCACGGGTTGCAATTGGAAAGACTAGTGTGTTTAGCAACCTCAATTTCTTTTTCCTTGATATTGAGCTGTCTTTCCAGACTGTTGTGAGCACTGATGTTGCGTTTTTCGCGACAGCAATCAGCTTTTTTATTTCAGGAGTATCGTCATAATCATCAGTTAAGAGGACTCCCAAACGTGGTCTATCTGACGTTTTCCAATAATTGACCATTTACAAATATACTGCGTTCATCATCGCTTTCTTTACAAAGGAATTTTCAACACCTTAGTCTTCTTTGTATTCAGTGAGAGTCCAGAGCTTTCCGAGCTTCTTTTCACTCTGTCAACAAGGTCTTGTTGTTCCTCCAATGTAGTCACTATCAATACTAGATTGTCAGCATATCTGAGGTTTGTGATGGATTTCCCCCCACTCTTACGCTGTCTACGATGGCTCAGTCACGTTCGCCGCATGGAGGACGGCCGCATTCCAATGATCCTCCTGTACGGCGAGCCGGCCTCTGGAAGTCGACCAGCTGGTCGACTCCCAGAGGCCAACGCTCCAATAAACGAATGGTTAGGGAAAGCGTGGGAGAATGTAATATAAGAAAGAATTAAAATCATTGAAAATATTTTGCAGATGTACAATAAGGAGGTGAAATTTGGTAAAGCATTTGTCGAATGCGATGAAGAAAGATATGACAGCTGGAAAGTATTACGGAGAAAACTAAAGAAAGTACTCAAGAGGTGAACAAAAGAAGAGCGTTTAAAGAAATTTGAGGAAAAGAAAATGCAAAGTGAAATAATATTGGGGTATACACAAGAGGACTATGGATGGTCCAAGTGCAACACAGACACTAGGAAGACAGCAGCAACACTCAACATGCTGGAACAGATGGTAGAAACAAGAGCCTAGAAGAAAGGTAAAGGAATTGTAGGAGTAGACAATTGCAGGTTAAATAAGGGAGACGGTATAACACTTGTTATCAGGATGCAAAAAGCTAGCAGCGTCAGAGTAAATGAGGAGATTTGTTAATGCATTAAAGACATTGGCGATCGAATGAGAAAAGAAAGAAGGTTTATTTAAAGAAAATACGTTGTGGAACATGGAAAAATGGGGGAAAGGACACGCACGTATTTGAGAACAATGTCAAAAAGATCTTGTGGGATTGGGAATGTCAAATAGAGCGCACTGTACTGTAAGAAGACCAGAGATAAGTGGTGTTCTTGAGGTGAAGATAAAAGAAAAGATTATTAAATATCAACAGCTATGTTAGAAACTACGAGGGATAAGGCAAGGGTTCAAGGTAAAAGTTAAATCAGTAGTCATTGGATGTTGTGATGCGGGAATGAAGGAATTGAAAAATGCGATAAAAGGAACTATTTGATGAAAACATTATAGATAAACTTGCAAACGAAATGCAAAAGACAGTTTATGGGAAAGTGAAACAATTATTAAAAAAATATTGTGTGCATTAATTGGATAAATAATGTTCAAATGAGCTACCAAAACTTGATAGCTAAAGAACCTGGACATGGATATTTATCCATTATTTATTGTAAATTATGTGGGCTGTGTATCTGTGGTTACAAAGTTACAAAGTTACATCATGGAAACTTTTTATTTTTTCATCTGAACATATACAATTACAAACCTCACTAATCAAGGTAGTTTGCATTGGCTTGCCTATTTAACAAAATCAAAATTAAATATTTTACTAACAACATCAATAAAGCGACAATAGTTCAGGGCTGGTCCATGGTTTATTTCTTCGTCAGAATATGTAGTNCTTTAAGTTCAAGACGTTTTCAGCGAGGAATTGAACTAAGTTTGCAAGTATGTTTTATAAATGCAGAATAATATTCTCAGTGTAGGCCAAGAATGATTTGTAGACTTCTTGTATACAATCGGACTATCTCAAAGCAACTAGTATCATTGTTGCAAGAGTCAGACACCATAGGATGTTCTGACACGCGAAACCATCGTTCGTCGAGGTGACTTGAAATTTGTGGTCGGTGAGTTCAGACTGACCAGTCTAAAATAAAATTTTGTAGTTGTTCCCCACACAAGTATTGCTTACACGCACAGACAAACACACACACACATATATATATAAATATATATATATGTGTGTGTGTGTATGTGTGCTTGTAAGAAGTAAATGTGAATGTCATTTAAATTCTAAACTGGGGGTAGAAATGTTGAAACTTGACAAGCCATGCTTATGAGCGTCCCTTCTGGTATTATTGTCTAAATCTCATGTATATTGTCATCTGGATTGTTTTTCTCCATCATAATGTACGGAAGGCTCATACTTGATCCACCGTGGCTTCCTTCGTCGTGGCTCTCCACTTGACCCTGTCCTACACCGCTCTGTATCCCTATACTATGGAGAGTCCAGATTCGTCCTTGATGTTGTCCATGTACCTTGCTCTCAAGCTTCCTCTTTTCCTAGCTCCAGCAACCATGCTCATGATAAGTTCTCTTTCCAGAGTATCGCTTCTTAGTATATGCCCTAAGTAAGAGAGTCTTCGGTTCACTATGGACTGTAGTAGTCGCTTGTAACACTGAATTCTCCACATGACGTCTTGATTTGTTTCCCTCTCCGTCCAACGTATTCTTAGAAGTCTCCTGTAACACCACAGCTAGAAGCTGCAGAGTCGTCTCTTATCACTCTGTTTGAGAATCCATGTCTCACAACCACGGGTTGCAATTGGAAAGACTAGTGTGTTTAGCAACCTCAATTTCTTTTTCCTTGATATTGAGCTGTCTTTCCAGACTGTTGTGAGCACTGATGTTGCGTTTTTCGCGACAGCAATCAGCTTTTTTATTTCAGGAGTATCGTCATAATCATCAGTTAAGAGGACTCCCAAACGTGGTCTATCTGACGTTTTCCAATAATTGACCATTTACAAATATACTGCGTTCATCATCGCTTTCTTTACAAAGGAATTTTCAACACCTTAGTCTTCTTTGTATTCAGTGAGAGTCCAGAGCTTTCCGAGCTTCTTTTCACTCTGTCAACAAGGTCTTGTTGTTCCTCCAATGTAGTCACTATCAATACTAGATTGTCAGCATATCTGAGGTTTGTGATGGATTTCCCCCCACTCTTACGCTGTCTACGATGGCTCAGTCACGTTCGCCGCATGGAGGACGGCCGCATTCCAATGATCCTCCTGTACGGCGAGCCGGCCTCTGGAAGTCGACCAGCTGGTCGACTCCCAGAGGCCAACGCTCCAATAAACGAATGGTTAGGGAAAGCGTGGGAGAATGTAATATAAGAAAGAATTAAAATCATTGAAAATATTTTGCAGATGTACAATAAGGAGGTGAAATTTGGTAAAGCATTTGTCGAATGCGATGAAGAAAGATATGACAGCTGGAAAGTATTACGGAGAAAACTAAAGAAAGTACTCAAGAGGTGAACAAAAGAAGAGCGTTTAAAGAAATTTGAGGAAAAGAAAATGCAAAGTGAAATAATATTGGGGTATACACAAGAGGACTATGGATGGTCCAAGTGCAACACAGACACTAGGAAGACAGCAGCAACACTCAACATGCTGGAACAGATGGTAGAAACAAGAGCCTAGAAGAAAGGTAAAGGAATTGTAGGAGTAGACAATTGCAGGTTAAATAAGGGAGACGGTATAACACTTGTTATCAGGATGCAAAAAGCTAGCAGCGTCAGAGTAAATGAGGAGATTTGTTAATGCATTAAAGACATTGGCGATCGAATGAGAAAAGAAAGAAGGTTTATTTAAAGAAAATACGTTGTGGAACATGGAAAAATGGGGGAAAGGACACGCACGTATTTGAGAACAATGTCAAAAAGATCTTGTGGGATTGGGAATGTCAAATAGAGCGCACTGTACTGTAAGAAGACCAGAGATAAGTGGTGTTCTTGAGGTGAAGATAAAAGAAAAGATTATTAAATATCAACAGCTATGTTAGAAACTACGAGGGATAAGGCAAGGGTTCAAGGTAAAAGTTAAATCAGTAGTCATTGGATGTTGTGATGCGGGAATGAAGGAATTGAAAAATGCGATAAAAGGAACTATTTGATGAAAACATTATAGATAAACTTGCAAACGAAATGCAAAAGACAGTTTATGGGAAAGTGAAACAATTATTAAAAAAATATTGTGTTTGCATTAATTGGATGAATAATGTTCAAATGAGCTACCAAAACTTGATAGCTAAAGAACCTGGACATGGATATTTATCCATTATTTATTGTAAATTATGTGGGCTGTGTATCTGTGGTTACAAAGTTACAAAGTTACATCATAATAATAATAATAATAATAATAATAATAATAATAATAATAGTCCTGGGAATGACAATAAACTGCATCCGGTTGTGGAGTTTCAATGTGGGCGAATGAGGTTGTCCTTTGCCACAACTAACTCCAGGTCACCCTTAAGCAAGGTGTAGCACCTGTTAGCCTACTCTGAGACCTTGAAATATCTGGTTGACGTTCGGCTGAGTTAAGTATGTCCCTTTCCTCTTTCTGGCAAGGACGAGTTCGTAAGTCTTGGTTGGCATTCGTCCAATGAGAAGGAAAACTCAGAACAATAAACCAACCGCAGTAGTAAATTCCAGGCTGACGCCTGGCGGGATGTAATTGTGTCTCATAGTCAGGGTTGGATCTTCAGTTTTGGTTAGCGGCTTCCCTAGACATGGTGTCTCGATAAAAATACTGGTGACTGTGACACCTCATCACCACTACCCTCTTAATGAGTGAAATGAATTATTCAAAGTAATGAAAACAACGGCGTCAATGGGTTTGAATCTTATTATGAAACCTCCTCGTCCGGCAAGTGTTCCCCGGCACAGCAGCGAAGACCCAGTCGTCATCCTGATACTGCTTAACGAAGGACCGTTAGAAAATGGCCACAAGAAGAAAACAGGACAGTTTTTGAATGTTTCTATCTAAGTAGCTCTAAATGGAGAGGAAATAGAAATAGAATGCACGAGTTCTGTAAGAGTAAAGGTAAGTTTGATGTTACTGAACAGATATTGATTGATCAAAAATCTAATATCATTAATAAGAATTGGCAGTCAGAGGTAGAATTAGAAGAAATTAGAAGGCACATCGAAGATTTTTCCTATGGTGAATTGCATGATACGCCTATTGTATCCGAAGAACCTTATTGTTAACACTGAACCTGAAAAATACAAAAGAAATTGTTGATAACATCTTTGTCGCTTGTGACAAGTCAGATCAGGGCCAGCGGAACAACTTTGAAAGTGAAGGGGCTGAATTTTAGTGTCTAAGGAGGCCTCTTCATGGTTGGAGGTTTATTTAGAGGTTTAAATAAAAATAGTCTAATTGTATTTTGATTTTGATTATTTCTGGTTTGTCTGACCTGTCTTTGTGGAAATGGAGAACGGAGACGGAGTTAAATCGGGTTGAGAACATTGTTGACCGCATCCAAGTCTTCACTCTTCTCGCCAAGGAACAGGTTCGTTCGGCTGTGGTACTGGATGCTGGGTTAATTGCCAATATTTTGCAAATCTTACAAACGTTGAGCAGAAATTTATTTTCTGGGTTCTCCAAGAGCCTCGTTTCTTTTAACAAATCGTGGAAGTGTTCTATCTCCTTGTCCTTCATTAAAACTTTGAATGTTGCAAGCTCTACACTTAAATCACTTATACTGACATCACTTGCATAATTCTGTTGTACAATCTTCATTTCAGCCGATGTTTCCTCGCCTTTCAATGTTTTGCCCAGTAGGGATTCTAAATTTTTAAACACGATGAATGATGGTTGGTCAAAACGATCACGTACAGAATATTAAAACATCGATGGCTTGGTAAAATTGCTTTCTATAGTGATCACGCGGGGTTGTGGAGTGATGTGCTTCGGACCTGCTTTTATTTCCATCAAGATAGTGCAGTAAAGAGTATTTCGGTTCCTTTCGCTTTCTTTTTAAGACAGCTTCTTCGATGAACTTAAGGTTTTGAATTTCTTTCAAACAGAAATCGTAGAGGGCGTCGAAACTTTCAGAATTGTGCAAATTGGATATTGTTTTAACAGCAAGCATGGCTAGGCGTTTACTGCTAACAGCCGACATTTTCTCGCTTTGCAATGTCTGTGATAACTTATCAGTATGTGAGTAGAGCATCTTTCCAAGTTTTAATCCAAAGTAGAAGTCAAATGACATCCTATGATTCTTGATTTTACGTCTCTGTTCAGTCCAGATTCCTCTAGGCATACACTCCGAAGCTCATACAATGAGTGATAGTTACCAATGATTCTTTGAAAGCAATTTGCTTGAACGGTCCATTTAGTCGTGGAAAGTTTGGTGATGCAGTTTACTGATTCGTCTTCTTCATACGTTACTTTTATGGACTCTAATTTCTGCTCTCGCTTTGGCGAGTATTTAATTAGCACTGCAATTTTACTACTAGTGTCCATGGTATCAGATAGAATTTTGGATTTCTTTGTTGTTTCTTTAACCGAGAGGCTCAGTGAATGACAATGACAGTGGGTAACAAATGCTTTGGGTTGAATATCAAGGATTTATTTTGGTACACCCGACTTCTTCCCGAGCCTATTACTAGCACCGTCATAACACTGGCCTCTGCAGTTATCTAATGAAATTTGTGTTCGCAGTAAAACATCTCTAGTGGCTGAAACAATAGTGTCACTCTTGATATCCTCAAGTTTGTAGAACCCCAAGAAATCTTCATGTATATTGAATATTTCGTTAACCCACCTTAAGCATAATGTCAGCTGCTCCTTATTGGCAATATCCGTGTACTCGTCGCAGATGATTGCATAAAACGCATCTCTCGTTTCGTCAGTCAAATCGCGTAAGATATGAAGTGCCGTTAACATGGGAAGCTCGTTTTGGATGTCATGAGACGTGTATTTTTCTGTTTTCTTTTTCAAGCATTCTTTCAGTTTCGGAAAGCCTCTGCTTCTCAGTTTAAGAAGCTGCATGAAATTGGAATTTTTGTCAGTTTCGTCTCCTCGTAATGCAAGCCCTTGTCGACCAAGAAAAAGCAATGTTTCCATTATTTTGATGAGGCATTTTCGGTTTCCTTCCATATTAGATTTGATTTTCTCGCTGGTCATTCCTTGGATATTTCCGCACTTAGGTATTGTTATCTCGAAAGTTAATGCTGCAATGTGGCATTTCGACTTTTGATGCTCTTTGAAACTATCAAGTGCTGTTTTCCAATTACGAAAGCCAGTATTTAGGAACGACTCTTCTTTGTTCTTTTCCATTACAAGGTTTTTCACGTGTTTTTTACAAATAAAACATGTAACACAGTCTTTCATTTCATCGTAATTGAACCAGCTAAATTCGGTGAACCAACGGGATTGGTAAAAACGGTATTGCTTTCCGACAGCTGTTTTTGGAAAAGCAAATGTGCTGTTTGGATGGCATGGTTTTTCAGCTACCAGTAATGTTTCCTTATCAATAGAGGACGATGTTTGACTTTGTTCCGGTAAGATTTCGTTTCCAATGATGTTAATGTCCTCATTAGTTTTTTTTTCTGTGAATTCGCTACTAGCTGGTTTAAAGTAACTTTAGATACTCTTCATGTTGAAACTGAAATGTTCACGTCTTCTCTCGTCTCTCTTTCTCCTTTATAATTGAACCCTTTACATTGAAACTTTTTACTTTATAATAAAAACCTTTACATTTCGTACATTAAAACTTTCTACACCAGACTGGGACAAATACTCAGAGATATTCTCCTTAGGATATTAAATATAATACAGATCTGGTTGTTATTACAAGGAAAAATATCTGCTGATGAGATTCCTCTTTTTGTTGATATAAAATACAAACATTTTTGCCGCATAATTGCAACACAAACACATACCACGTGTCTCGCCATTTATAAGAAGATTATCAATTTAAAAAAAGTTCACTTCTTCGCACAAAAATTGGGAGCTAAAGCCCCTCAGCTCCCGGCTCCTCCGGCCCTGCAAATGAGATAGATCATAGTACTGAGTTCCCTGAGAAAATACCTGGTTGTACGGTTAGTGTCGAAGAAGAACAAATTCTCCAAAAAATTAGGTTAGTCCTGACAATACCACCAGGGCCGGCTACCACCATTAAGAGGAGTGCAAAAGGCCAAGATTATCCCTGAACTCAATAAGGTCAACTCTTTACTATCAAAAATTAAAGTTACTAATATCTCAGAAGCTAGTGATCTTTTCTATGCTGATGCTATCATTGTAACAAACAACTTGGTAACCTTAAAAAAGGGGAAAGAACCATGGTGGAAAAAGAGAATAGACAATAATTTAAAAGAACTTAATAAAGACCTTGGGTCTGTTAATAGTCTCATCGGAGAAAACAGATTAAAAACTAGGTCACGAAAACGGCTCCAAATAAAATACAAGATCAAACAAAAGTTGTTTACTGTTATACGAGAGGAAATAAAACAGAGGACAAAAGCCGAAAAAATCAAGCGGTACTGCAATCGTATAAGCCAATACCAACAGAATAGAACTTTCAGAAATAATCAAGGTCAGTTCTATCAAGATTTATAAAGCAAAGATAACTCAGAAAGTGTAGTTTCTGAATAAGTTGAGGCCCAAGAATTTTGGTCAGGAATTTGGGGGCACGAACAAGTGCATAACAGTCATGCAGATTGTCTACATGACTTTAAGAATACTTTTGAAGAGGGTGACAAGCAAACCGATATCATAATTTCTGCAAAAGATTTTTGCAAACTGGAAAGCCCCAGGCCCAGACCTAGTGCAGGGTTTCTGGATTAAAAATTTCACTACTTTACATTTAGAATTCTGTAGATATTTCCAACAGTGTGTAGAATTGCATGATGTTCCATTGTGGACGACCAAAGGTTGAACTGTCCTAATTCAAAAGGATAAATCTAAAGTAAACGTACCTAATAACTATCGACCAATAACTTGTTTGCCACTAGTCTGGAAAATACTTATCTGAATAATTTCTGAAGAAATGTATTCTTACTTGATGATGAAAAAGTATCTACACAATGAACAAAAAGGGTGTAGGAAAAACGCCAAAGGTACACATGATCTTCTCTTTATCGAAAGAGTTTTTCTGAAAGAGGTGAAAAGGAAAGAGCGTAACCTTTTGGTCGGATGGATAGACTATAAGAAGGCTTACGACATGATCCCCTATACGTCGATCATGGAGTGTCTGAAGTCTCTAGGGATCAATAAGAATATATGCAAGTTGATTGAAAAGAGTATGAGATCATGGAGAGTGGAGTTGATATGCGGCAATGAGAACTTAGGCAAAGTCCTTATTAAAAGAAGCATTTTCCAAGGTGATTCATTATCGCCATTGCTCTTTGTAATTTGTTTGATACCTCTTCACTATAGTTAGCCATATGCTTTGCGAATGTCCTAAGCTTGCACAGAGANAATCTAAAGGAAACGTGCCTAATAACTACCGACCAATAACTTGCGTGCCACTAGTCTGGAAAATACTTACTGGAATAATTTCTGAAGAAATGTATTCTTACCTTGATGATAAAAAGTATCTACACAATGAACAAAAAGGTTGTAGCAAAAACGCCAAAGGTACTCATGATCTTCTCTTTATTGACAGAATGATTCTGAAAGAGGTGAAAAAGAAACAGCGTAATCTTTTTGTTGGATGGATAGACTATAAGAAGGCTTACGACATGATCCCCTATACGTCGATCATGGAGTGTCTGAAGTCTCTAGGGATCAATAAGAATATATGCAAGTTGATTGAAAAGAGTATGAGATCATGGAGAGTGGAGTTGATATGCGGCAATGAGAACTTAGGCAAAGTCCTTATTAAAAGAAGCATTTTCCAAGGTGATTCATTATCGCCATTGCTCTTTGTAATTTGTTTGATACCTCTTCACTATAGTTAGCCATATGCTTTGCGAATGTCCTAAGCTTGCACAGAGAAATTATAAAAGGAGGCATGATTGAGCTGGTAAAAGAATCCACTGGAAAGTGTGTCAAGTCAATAGAATAACAGTCTTTCCTAAGTGGTGTGACCACGATCCTCAGGTAGTAATTGAAAATGAGAAATGCAAAATATTGCGGGACTTTAATGTCCAAACTGATCACATCATTGAGGCAGGTAGACATGATATGATTATTGTAGAGAAAGACATCAATAAGTGTACCATTATAGATTTTGTAGTTCCTTACGATTTTAGAGTAAATGCAAAGGAATTGGAAAAAACTCAAATACCAAGACTTAGCTAGGGAATCGAAGAAGCAATGGGACCTCCCGGTAAAGGTATTTCCGATCACCAAAGGAGCTCTGGGTACCCAACCAAAAAGTTTGAAAAAGTGGTTAGGAGAACTCGGGTTGAAAACCAGAAAAGTCGAACTACAGAAAACTACATTACTACAGTCTGAAAGGGTACTTCAGAAAGTGCTTGAGGTTTGAAGAGTCTTGCTGACACCATACCTCAAGAAACTTCACTAGCGATTTACGATCATAACTTAGTGTGCGACACCAACATAATAGTAATAATAATAATAATAATAATAATAATTTTTTAAACTTCAAGCATATATTTTTCCATGTTATCACTTAATACAATTGTATGCCGTGTATACATTACATCATTACCCTAAGAAATACCACTCACTATCAAGGCATGGTATCAGGGACGCACAGAGTAACGTAGTCACCAATAAAGGAGGGGAGGCTGATCCCATGTCTTACTACGTTGACAGAATATGTAATATGTGGTTCGAATTACCACACATATGATCTTCTTTATGATATATGAGATTTCGCTTTTATCGTAACTTATTTCCGCTAACATCTT
>RDPX01000069.1:2036502-2049480 GCA_003991215.1 Morbakka virulenta | reverse complement strand
TATCTACACAATGAACAAAAAGGGTGTAGCAAAAACGCCAAAGGTACACATGATCTTCTCTTTATCGAAAGAGTTTTTCTGAAAGAGGTGAAAAGGAAAGAGCGTAACCTTTTGGTCGGATGGATAGACTATAAGAAGGCTTACGACATGATCCCCTATACGTCGATCATGGAGTGTCTGAAGTCTCTAGGGATCAATGAGAATATATGCAAGTTGATTGAAAAGAGTATGAGCTCATGGAGAGTGGAGTTGATATGCGGCAATGAGAACTAAGGCAAAGTCCTTATTAAAAGAGGCATTTTCCAAGGTGATTCATTATCGCCATTGCTCTTTGTAATTTGTTTGATACCTCTTCACTATGTCCTAAAAAATATGGAGCAGAGATATCACTTTGAAAAAGATCAGCAAAAGATTAATCATCTGTTGTTGGACGATCTAAAACTGTATGCTAGTAGTCAAAAGGCCTTAGATTAGCTTGTACAGACGGTCAGAATCTTCAGTAATGAAATTGAAATGCAATTTGGCATTGAGAAATGTGCTGTCTTAAGAATGCACAATGGAGCGTTGAAGGATTTTTTCTGGTATAGAACTCCCTGATGATTGCGAAATCAACGGCTTGAAAGAAGGAAAGGGTTATAAATACCTTGAAATTCTCGAGGCTGATGTAGTCAAGAGGAAGGAAATGAAAAATAACATATCTAAAGAATACAAAAGACGAGTTAAAAAAATTCTTGAAACCAAACTGAACGGGGGAAATTTTATTCAGGCCATCAATACATATGCTGTTTCAATAATTAGATACTTGGCTGCTTTCATTGACTGGACGGTAGAAGAAATGAAACAACTTGATGAAAGAACTAGGAAATTGATAACAATGCACAAGGCCCTCCACCTGGCTTTACTTACCAAGAAAGGTAGGTGGCAGAGGACTATTGAGTGTCGAAGGCACAATACTGGAGGCAAGCGCTACTCTAAACAGCTATGTTGAAAGTAGTAAAGAAGATTTGATTATTGCTGCTAGGAGTGTGAGAGGGGCGACGGATGTCAACGAAAATGCTGGTACGTTCATGAAAAGAAGGAGGAGTGAAAGAACAAGCAAATGGGAAGTAAAACTGTTACACGGAGAATTCATAAGACAAACCGATGAGCTTTTTAATAAGGAAAGGTGGCTTTGATTAAAAGATTGATGTATGAAACGTGAAACTGAATCTTTGATAATTTGATAGGAAACCACATCAAAGCAACAATTGATAAAAGCCAAAGAAACAACACGTGTAGAATGTGCAATCAGAGTGATGAGATCATCAGCCATATGCTTTGCGAATGTCCTAAGCTTGCACAGAGAAATTATAAAAGGAGGCATGATTGAGCTGGTAAAAGAATCCACTGGAAAGTGTGTCAAGTCAATAGAATAACAGTCTTTCCTAAGTGGTGTGACCACGATCCTCAGGTAGTAATTGAAAATGAGAAATGCAAAATATTGCGGGACTTTAATGTCCAAACTGATCACATCATTGAGGCACGTAGACATGATATGATTATTGTAGAGAAAGACATCAATAAGTGTACCATTATAGATTTTGTAGTTCCTTACGATTTTAGAGTAAATGCAAAGGAATTGGAAAAAACTCAAATACCAAGACTTAGCTAGGGAATCGAAGAAGCAATGGGACCTCCCGGTAAAGGTATTTCCGATCACCATAGGAGCTCTGGGTACCCAAGCAAAAAGTTTGAAAAAGTGGTTAGGAGAACTCGGGTTGAAAACAAGAAAAGTCGAACTACAGAAAACTACATTACTACAGTCTGAAAGGGTACTTCAGAAAGTGCTTGAGGTTTGAAGAGTCTTGCTGACACCATACCTCAAGAAACTTCACTAGCGATTTACGATCATAACTTAGTGTGCGACACCAACATAATAGTAATAATAATAATAATAATTTTTAAAACTTCAAGCATATATTTTCCCATGTTATCACTTAATACAATTGTATGCCGTGTATACATTACATCATTACCCTAAGAAATACCACTCACTATCAAGGCATGGTATCAAGGACGCACAGAGTAACGTAGTCACCAATAAAGGAGGGGAGGCTGATCCCATGTCTTACTACGTTGACAGAATATGTAATATGTGGTTCGAATTACCACACATATGATCTTCTTTATGATATATGAGATTTCGCTTTTATCGTAACTTATATCCGTTAACATCTTCGCTACCGAATGTGTACTCTTTCCGATTGCTCCTATCGCGCCAATGCTTAAATTGACAAATATAACTTTTTGATAATTTTTGCCTAGAAATCTTAGCAGAAATTCATATTTTTCTGATTTACGTTTCGAATTCACTTCAATATTTGTTTCAAAGCCGATTGTAAGTTCTAGAATATAAATCTTTCCTTTATCAATTACTAACAGATCAGGGCGATATGTATCTCCGGTAATAATCGATGGAGAATTGTAATTATCAATATCACAGTAAACTTTTGCATTTTTCTTATTCGAAGATATGAAGTTTGCAATATTTTAAAAAACCGAGTCATGCCTCCAATTATAACGTTTTTCGTTCAACGCTGTATTACATCCTCCAATAACATGCCCGAGAGTTTCTGTAGCATTACATAAGGAACAGGCAGATGATTCTCTTTGTCCCCATTTTAGCATATTTGAAGCGTTGGCGAGGGTGTTGTTTAAATACCGGATTGTGAATGAGTAGATATTATTGGGTAACGTAGAAAGCGCTTTGTGCCAGTGACTGGTAAATGCGTTGTCTGCATAGGCTGTGATTGATTTGATTATTAACCCTTGCGAAGTCAGTGTATCGATTTTTTTCTCGTTAGAATTTCTAATATCCTTTATTGCCTCTCTAGTTGTTTTGTACTGATCATACGTGATGTTTTGACCGGTGGTCGCATTGTATATTTCAACAATGTCCCTGCTCTTAGAAGACTTGAGTTTGTTTCTAAATGATACTCGACACTGAATGAAACGATCAGATATGAGTGTTAAACCGAGACCAAACTTACGTTTGGTACGGCGAAGAAGGCGTGTTGATCCAGAAATAGGTATTTCCAACCAAATCCGTATAAACTTTGAAACAACGTTATCGAGGTTTTCCTTAACCCAGCTTGTTTCTATATCAGCAACAGTCAAGTGCCAGCTAATTTTTGAAAGTAGATATCTTTGGTACAATATTACTTTATTTCTGGGGTGGAGTGGGAGACCATTTATAGTCCTGAGAATGTTTGCAGTTTTTGACATCAGTATATTTTTGTGTTCCGTGTTTGTCATGCCGAAATCGAAGTAACGACCCAAATATAGGAATGGTTCACCCGAGTCGATAGGATGAATAACACTGTTATTAAGATAAAGCTTTGGTTTTATTTGTTTACATACTGTTCCACATTTTTTCATTCCAAACGTGTGACACTTTTCGACTTTGATGATCATGTCACTCCAACGACACCATCTGCTGAATGCGTTGAGGAGAATTTGGTTTTCACTCTCTTGGCCTGACATCGCTACAGCATCGTCGGCGAATTGTAGCCAGTGTCTTGGTATCAAATGTTTTAGAAATTTGTAACCGATTTGTTTGAAGTGATCTTTTTTTATATACTGTACGAAGGTGTTAATTAGCATATTAAATATCAATGGGCTGAAGCAGTCACCTTGTAGTACACCCTTTTCTAGTTTAATGAAATCACTAATGAACAAGTTGGTCAGTATGGCTGTGTGGAAGTCACTATACAGAATTCTAATAATAGTAACAATATCGTCTGGAATATGATGATGTTTCAGCACAGTTTCTATTAGATTGTGGTTGACTTCCCCAAAAGCGTTTTTCAGATCAATTAATGTAATTGTAATAGAGCGTTGTTTACGGCGTGCATCGTTAATTGCGTGAGTCATACTAGCAATATGCTCGTACGTACCAGTTAATCCAGGCGTAAATCCTTTTTGGATACTTGCCTCAATGTAGTTGTTTTTGACTAAAAACTCAAATACACGATCTCGTAGTAAAGAAGTAAATATTTTCAACATAACAGGTTCTAAAGTGATAGGTCTGAAATTACCTGGGTCTGACTTTTCCCCCTTTTTGTATATAAGGATTGTAGCGGCTTGTTGCCATAATGATGGTATAGACTTACGCTTAAAAACTTCGGAACAAATAACTGTAATGTAGCTTCGAAGGTGGGGGCACCTTTTCAGACTTATTACTGGGATTTGATCTAAAGGACATGGACATCCAGAGGACTTCATTCGTTTAATGATTCTGCAGATTTTGTTATATGATGGTGGAGACAAATCAAATTCATGCGTAGGGTTATCAAAAGAGGGTATCCAGTCTGGAATTTGAAAGGTCTTTCTAGGATTAACCGCTTTAAACGCTTTCCTAAAGAATACATTACATTTTTCTTTGTCAAATTCGGGAAGTATCCGAGATGGAATTTCAATGAACTTCTTACAATAACCCCAAAAGTTCTTAGAAATCTCTGTGTCATGATCTTTGTTTAACATTTCTGAAGCTGAAGGCTGCAATTTTAATCTAAGTAGCTTAGCAACAAACCGTATCACTACCGGAAACGCCTTACCTGATTTTTTTAACTTTTTAAGTTCGGTTTTCAGCTGTTGTTTTGAGTAATTATTGTATCGATTAGAAAGTTCGCTATTAATTCCATTACTGTCATTGACGGTCCCATGAGTCTCCACAAAGTAGTTATAAACTGTTTTGTTGAAATTGTCAACGCTAATATTAAGATCTTGATTGACAACTTCCTCGCATGATAGATTAGCCTTGAAGTAACTGTTGGCTAATTCCCAGTCTTGTTCATTGACAGGAAGTTTGATTCCGGGCTTCAACGAAGGTGTTTCTTTCAATGCGTGAGAAACTTCCGCATCAGTTATTTCGTTAATGTTATTGTTCACGTGGGAATTCAGTTCATTTACTACTTCATCATCCAACGTCATTAACGTTCTACACAAACGCTGATGTGCTTTGAGACCTCTGAGGCCTTTACATTCTCTTCCACAAACACAAGTTAATTTGTTCGTGTTGCACGGATCATGATTATTAACAACAGATGGTAAAGTTTTGATTCCGTTTCCATGGTGATCTACTTCCGCACGAGATTTGCAACGCCATTGATGTCTTCCCACCGATGAAAATTCCTTTTTGCAATAATCACAAACACCCAGCAATAACGCACAAATAACTAATATACTTGCTTTCATAATAACCAAAGTATACTTATATCATGAAGATTTAAGAATAATAACAAAATACTCTTTTTTCTTACCGCTGTGCTATGGTTTTCCCATGAAACATTTAGGAGCTTGGCAGTGTACGTCTGCACACCTCGCAAGCCTGATCTAATAATAATAATAATAATAATAATAATAGAGGTAAGAAAATTCAAGTAACCTACTAACAATTCAAAAAGCCTACTAGAATCCAAGAAGGAAACAGAAGCTTGCAGTATTACACGTGGGGCTTAATTTTGGATAAAAAGCCATTTATTTTTTGAAAATTAATATACACCCTTAAAGTTATTACGGAAAGTTGTAATATTTAAAGTAAACAGCACCTTCCTTCACCTCTTAGTATTCGGTCCTTTTCATTAGCTGTTGCAGAGCACTGTAGTACATCAAAGCAATTTTTTTATTTGTCTGCAATTTGTATGTCAGCGGCAATGACAGTCGAACATATTTTTCGAAGCCAGTAGAACGATGGCGTGCCAACCTATGCAAACGGTATTCACCGACAAATCAAGGTAAAGTTTTGCTGCAGATTCTTTGGAAATACAATGGGGAATAAAATATGTGAGCGCTAAGTATTAACCACCAGCTCAATATGGACTTCAAGGAAGTAGGAAATGCAGTATATGACCTCTTTCTTATTTTCTTGCTCCTTGGCAGTGTGTCTTTTATCAAAGGTGAGCGAGCATTGTAAAATTATTTTTTCTAACATGCTTAGATTTACGTGGATGAATGTGTCTGAACTTTTCTTATGATTAACAGCCATACAATGCATAAAGATATTAAGTGTATGTAACATATGAAATTATTTTAATAATATTAACTGATGTGGGTATTCAAAAATATTCTTTTTTACAACAGTGCTAGATCATGTAATTTACTCCGGGGAAACATTTCTCAACAGTTGTCACGATATTTTTCAACTTTTGAGGGATAACAAATAGGAGTTTAGCATTGCTACAATAGAAAACAAACATGATATTTCAACTTTTTATTCTTTAAGAGAACATAGAAACCTTGCCTATTTTTTAATTTGTTTATTTGATATATTATCTCTCTTTTTTTAACACTTTTACCTGATAAGAGTCTTGGTGACACAAATAAACTCAGTGGTCACCATAATTTGATTTATCTAGTTAACCTATGAATAGAGTGGCGCCGATTACTTGCGTTCTTATTTTATTACTTCACAAGGTTTTAGCTATGGTTTTGAAAAGCCTAAAAATACCACTTCATACCATCAGACATTATCAGCATGAAATAATTCAAATTTACGATACTTTGTGTCAGTAATCCAGGACAAGCCAATATCGAATATCACGTAAAGAAGAATTTCGGTTGCCAAGAAATGCCTCTTGTCAGAGTGCAGCTTATCAAAAACTCTTTCAATAAACAGTTTTAAGATGACTTTCTATGAGTTTTACTGTAATTTTTTATTATAATTATAATTATAATAAAAACTCCAAACCTGTTATACTAACTAATAATTAATAGTTAGTATAACAGGTTTGGAGGCACCATCCTAGTATAATCTACTGCATTTCTCAGAAATAAAAAATATAAATAAGATTTGAGATTATCTTACTAAGAACTTCTCACAGCCGGCCCTCTTCCCTTTAGAAGCCAATATTTACCAGTGACAGTGCATGAATAAAGTGTATTTTTAATTTTTTTATTTGGCTATATTTGAGCTGCATTGGGAATACGGCGGGAACTCTTCATTGAGGACACTTTTGTCCGAACAAAAAGTAACTTTTGATAGAGGATTGAGGTGTCGGACACACACATACACACAGAGGATTGGGGATAT
Source organism: Morbakka virulenta (assembly GCA_003991215.1). Taxonomy (NCBI): domain Eukaryota; kingdom Metazoa; phylum Cnidaria; class Cubozoa; order Carybdeida; family Carukiidae; genus Morbakka; species Morbakka virulenta. Next base: position 2,042,411 of record RDPX01000069.1, on the reverse strand, counting down.
TTGTGGTATAGATTAAGGCCAATGCAGAGGTGTTCTTTGCAATATATTTTAAGTAAAGAATAAAGGGAGTATTTTAAAGCATTTTATTATGATAACTTTTCAAAGTAGGGTTGAAAGAAAATCTGTTTTATCTTCATAACACCACATCTCAGTCAAAACTGACAGAATTTTTCATGGTTTCATAGCGTTTTAGGAAATCTTGCAAAATCTTTTCATTTATTGTGGAGATGGTTGATGATGACACAAGTGCCAAAAATCTACACCTTTTATACCAATTACAATTACACCACTTTCAAAGCTTGGCAAAGCACCAATAAGCACCATCTCCCTGAATGTACACACCATAGGGCTATTTAGCACTTGTTGTTGGCCTAAGAGTCTTGCTCGATGAACAAAGTATCTTTAGTTTTTCCATATTTTTTCTAAAACCACACTTATCGCTTATTTCGTTATAACTACCAAAGTATGGAGTGAGATACCCGTTCAAAGTCGCTTTTAAGGTTATCAAAAGCAAAATCGATTTTTTCCCTTCCTAATAAGAGCTTTTCCTGAATTTGACGAAAAATGCTCATTACATCTGTTGTACTGTGCTCAAGAATTAAGCCTGGAAGTTGTTAATGCCAACTTGGCAGCAAATGAGATCTTCGAGAACACGCCCCAAAACTTTTACCACATGTTTTGGGGAATTAATCCTTCTGTAGTTGTTCCCATGATCTAATAAATCGTCTTTTCATTCATATCAGTTAATGATAAAAGAGTTATCCCAAACTTCTGAGATGTTTTCTTCATGAATGATCTGATTCTCAAGGTCTAGCTTTACAATATTTTTCTCTATATACCTAACTTTGGTAGTATCTAGCTATCTTCAAAATCTTACTTCACTTCTTTTTTTGTACTGATGCCTGAAAATATTCTGACTGGACTTGACATATTGTATACAGCATATCTTGCAGTCTTTTTGGCTATTTTTATTCTTTCTTGCTTCCTTCTTGTTCCCGATGTTTCCATTACTGATGTTTCCTTTTACGATAGTGTTAACTGTATTATTCTACATCGTCTTCCCATGACACACTCGACCATCTTATTTTGCCACAAATATTTTCCACCCCAGCAATTAGACATTTTTCATGTTTTTCCAAGCATCTTCACCAGAGTTTGGTGTAACATTTTTCTCTTATGTTTATCGGGTGGCAAGTCCTTTAATATAAAAATAATTGGTTTTACTCACTGTTTTTGATTGTCTACCATACAAAAATTTGGGAAATTTGAATTAACTCTTACCCTCCCCCAAATGACCCTGTAATATTTTTGACAATATCGGGTAGCTGTTTTGCTCTTCATGGAGCATGATTGAAATTTGCATTAACATAGAAAGATAGGGCAATGGTATGACGTTTTGAAAGTGGAATACTTTCCGTTGTTACACTAAATTTTTTTATCGCTATTTATTGAGTGGCTTTAGTTTTTTAATGAGGCAGAGGCATATTTCCTCGTATTATCCAGATAAGTTTTACTGCTGCTTATAGGTAATAATAGAAAGGCCAGGAATTACTAGCAAATTTCTTCACCACGCAAGGAAATGTATGAAAGTGATTCTGTTACTATGAGTTTCATATTCAATACTAACGTCAACTGTGATGTCTTTCCAATTGCCTGTCCTTTTTGCCATCTGAATCAATGTAAAAGACTTCATACAAAGTTGTTGATCCAAGACTTTTGTGAATGATATTGGCTTTCTTTCTCTAGCACGCTTCCATTTAACCTTTCCTGTTACTACTGAATTGCCCCTTACTTCTAAACTCATCACATAGCAATAAAAAGCATGTAATACCACCAATACCTTTAAAAGAATGTGACTTTTATCAGCTATTTTCAGCACATTTCATTGGAAAGAGAGAACTATTATGGAAATGTCATGCACCCATGTTGCATTTTTCTTCATTTTTCAAATTTTGTTAGTAAGTCTCTGAAGTTACTACTTCGACAGTAGCCGCTTGATCTCAGTAATGTCCCAGCTTCACCAGTATTAGACCAGCATAATTTCCTGTTAGGGTACATCCTCTCCTTTCAGTACCTCTATTACAGGCTCATGTTGCACACTACTGAAGAAATTAGTGTAGTTTAGGATACATAAGACATTTGTTTGTATTTCAGTTTTCTGGCTCAGAATTCACCATATGACAATTATATTCATACACAATTATACAGACTTTACACATTCTCAGCATTGGCCCGTATCCGGCATAATGTCTTTTTTTAATAATACTATAATACTAATAATATATTTCTTTCATCTTGTGATTACTCTTTCAGCAGGTTTACTCCTTTGGCTTAATTATTCCATCGATCATTCAATTTATTTTCCTACCCTGTTACTCTGTAGTTCTTTTCAATTACATATCGTTATAAAAAAAATAATAAACTTCAATACCTAATAAACTTCTTTTATAAAAATATTGAACAAATAGAATTTTTATTTCACAGGAAGTGACTTGATTAACAAGGTACAGATAACACAAGAAAGTCTTGCAAAGTTTCCAAAGATTGTTCAAGCCAACATGCCATTTCGGCCTGATCTTCAGCTGGAGTTGCTTGATCTTCAAAACAAAAGAATAACTTCTGGAAATGATATAGATAAGGTGAGATACGAAATAGATCCAAGTTTAGACTATAGCTTCATTCTTGAAAAAAATTGTGAAATATACATTATTTCTGTTTAAAAATAGAAAGGGCTAGAATAATGACTGGTTTAAAACAGTCGGTTACTAAATTTAAGACGTGTGTGCTACAATCAGTTGATACATACAATAATAGTATCGATTCTTCTAAAAGAGATTTTTGTGATAGGAAATTACTTCTGTCATCATTTACCTCTGTTTACTTTTTCAAATTCAGAAAAGCTACCGATTGTGTTGTAAATATTATACATTTGTATTTTTGCAACCAAAGGGTGTGTCTAAATTGGTAGAGGAAAATAAATATGCAGTTGTAGCCAAATGCAATATCACCAATCTGCCATGTAAGTGTTTGTTGCTTCAAGCCTCGTGCAAGGAAAGGCAACAAATAAGCATTTGGGTAAGAGCAAGGCAACTGGGAGAAAAGGAAGGCTAGTAATTCATATATGGATTTTATATAACACAATTTAGATTCCTATGAAGAAATCCTTCATTTAACCTCGCAAATGGCATACATGCGCGAAAAAAGAAATCTAACCATTCCCCCATCCCCTGCGTGTACCCCTAATACATAAAAGACCACGATCCTCCATCCTCCAAAGTATAACTTCCTGAACTGATACCCTGCTCATTAATAAAAAGAAATCTCATGGAAACCATCAAAGTAGTAAAAGAACAAATATGCGTGTCTATCACACGATAGCAGTTCTTGTCAAAGAAAAAAACTGTGAAAGGTTTCCACAAAATACTAAGCTAGAAATGTGAGGCAATAATAAAGAAAAGGGCAGGAAAATTAAGAAAAATGCACCTTCTGAAGAGATGTTTGTCACTCATTCTCAAGAGTAAGAGTAAAACACCTATCATTGTACAAAACGTGGCCCGAATAAAAAAAACAAACAACATATATGTGAAATGGTTTAATGATGTTTAAATTAGATAAGTATAATCAAAAACACGAAAAGTTTAAAGTATATTTGCTCAAGCTCTTCGCTCTGAAAGCATACTCATTGCATTAACCGATAAAACTAAAGTTGTTGTATGATACACATATTTATAAGGCAGTGGTATTTACATAAAAATAAATCCTGCGGGAGGATTTGAATAAATGGAAATACATAACTAACTGAATTTTATGAGAGAGTATTAGTTAGGTTACTTCATTTGTAAAAAGAAGTTTGTTTTTCTATTTTTTCATTTAAATTTGGTCTCTTAAGGGTGCTGACAGCCGCTTCAAGTTTCTTGCGGATTCTTGTATTTAGGGGAAGTGACATTAAAATTTTCCATTTAAACTCGTGGTCAACATTTCTCATAAGGTTGTTTGCTAGTTCAGACCTCTCATTGTTTGGAATATTGTGTTTATTCCAACGGACGTATACATTTCTCTTTGTTTCACCAGTGTACGTTGCACCACAAACACATACTCCTTCATAAATTCACGTGGGTGGAAACAGATGTGTTACTTTTTTTGTCTCCCATGTTGTCTTGATTTTAAATTTAATTTCTGTGGAAGCAAGAAGTTTAGAAATAAATTGCTTCATTGAATTTTTGTTGTTTTGATAGTATGGAATATTTACACGAATTACCGTTTTGGGATGTTGAAAAATCCAGGTGGGATTATGTGGTTATATGAAAACAACATTTTAATTTCAGATATTTATTTCTGCATCTTATTATTACAGCTGAGAATTCTCTAAAATTATACATATATATGTATATATGTATATATATGTTTATATATTGGAGACAATCTATGAGTGATTTATTCATATACATACATCGCTCAGAAGTCTTCATTCATTTTTAATAAAACTCGTCTTTACTAGTTCTTTAGTAGTTCAAACCCTTTTTAAAGAAAAATACTAACAAGATGTGTATCGATAGTCATTCTTACAAAAAATTAAATTTTATTGAATTATATAAAAAATACACGTGTAGAAGCGTTGAAATATAATCTTGTATATTTTACTTTTTTAGGTTGTGACTACAGTACTAGAACCTGGGGGATGTTTGTCAACTGATACATCATTTCAATTTAAGGATGGCTTAGCGGTTTTTCCAGGGTCTGTTTGCAAACCCATTAGCAATGTACGCCTTAAATTTACAATCGTTGTTGGGCTGCTGAATTCTAAACTGGACGCGTACACACCGTACTTTAATGTAACAGGTACGTAAGCGAAATCCAGCTACAAGTTCAAAATATTTGGTGAAGAAAGAGCATTTGTTTTTAGTTGACGATTTATACTGTAGCGACCATTATGATTTATCAAGTTACATAATGCGACTTGGTTAATTCATGCATCTTGTAGAAAGTCTTTATAGGTGGCATCATCATCCAATTGTGAAAGTAAAGAAGTTTCTCTCCTTTTCACTGTTACTATTCCAGCTTTCTTCTCATTTCCCAATTTTTATCACAATCGAGTACAACATTTTAGGGTTTGTATTTCTCTCTCTCTTTCTTTCTTTCTTTCTCTCTCTCTCTCTCTCTCTCTATATATATATATATATATATATATATAAATACTATTACAGTCATAGACTCCTCTCAGTTGTGATGTTCTACATAACTGAGAAACAGACATTATAGTAATAGTAAAAGACTCTCTTGTATTACGAAGAGTATGTTGCAATATAGCAATAGAGAGTAAGATTCAAGTCAGAGAACAACCTAATTTTTGACATGAAATGAAAAGAAATCAAAAGGATACATATGACTTTTGGATGGTAAATGAAACAACTTGAATCATCAGTTGATGACCATACTTGTCATTTTGAGGATTTAATATCACAATGTTGGAGAATATGTGGCTCCAAGCAGCAGTGGCCAAATGCCATCATCAAGAAGTTCATTAAGTCTAAATATATTTATACAGAAGTGCAACGAATCCGATCATATAAAAATAGTAATTACAATGATGTTAGTAGTTGCAGAGATAAAACCAGAGGATTACAGATCAGAAAGACAAAATTAATAAAAAGTATAAGAGTGTTCAAGAAAATTGCAGACAGACAATACTCAATATTCACCCGCGCTACCAAGTGAATCTTGCATGGTTTGCCTAGTCATGCTACCTACTTTCAAATAAGGGCGCCACTCCAACTCACTGTGCTGTAGTTTACCTATATTGAATGCAAAATTCTAGAAGGAGAATGATGGAGAGAATATTATGAAAAATCGACTGTAGCTATTTGATGAGATTTCATTTCAAGGTTGTTTATGCTGTATGGTAAGAAGAA
>RDPX01000069.1:1987445-2035409 GCA_003991215.1 Morbakka virulenta | reverse complement strand
AAGTATCTGGGGGTCCATTGAAGAGTTTGTAGAAGATTCTAAGAATTTTCTTTTCACAAGAACCTTGATTTAGCATTCGTTTACAAAGCTGCTTCGATTTTTAAATTAAAGTCTTCATATCGGAGAGAAGCATGTGCAATACTGTGAAATTCGGAAGATATTCTACCATAAAAGATGGGCTCTGGAATGTTACCAGAAAGATCAGGCATCCTCACGATGTAGAATAGGAAGTTATTCCGTTTTTCAAATAATTTGTGGATGAAAGAGCTATCTTCAATGGTAATATCAAGTTCAAGAAATGCATAACTTATCTGAATCATTTATACTACATGCGTCATCGATAAATCGAAAACTATGTTTGAACTTAAAGCCCCGGTATCGATCCGTACGCGAAAGCTTGGTGACAAACTCCGATTCATAATGGTATAAATATAGGTTTGTCCAAAACGGAGCAGGGTCAATGACTATAGGAATACCGATATGTAGTTGGAAGAATGAGTGAGAAATTAGATGCTCCATCATTTTGATATGAACTTTAGTGTAGCTTGTTTCAGAGCGCTTATTTTTTGAAAAAAAACATTTTCCCCTGTACAATCAGGAACTTTCTGTTGCCGTCAGGTGTCTTACGTCTACCATTAAAAATAAAATCAATAAGGCCATCAAAAACTTCATTTAAGCTGTCATGTGGAAGCTTTGTATAGAGTGTACTAAAATCAAAGGCAGAAATAGATTTTGCCTTTCCACGTTTATTCAATTGTTTAATACGCTCAGTGACTAGTTTTGAATTTTAAATCACCCAAAATCGATTGTAGTTGTTATAAAAAGTACTCTTAGAGTAAAAATTTTCGATTTGGTGAAAATTTTCTCAGGACAATATCTTGAACCTGAAGGATTTTCAAGAATTTGCACTGAAAAAATACAGGCTTGACAAGATTCTTTATGTCTGATATGTTCGCAGTCTATTTTGGATGAACGATTGGTATCCATTCGTAAGCTGAGCTTTATGGTGGTTTCACATACATATTGCTGTCCACGCACTCTTCAGGACATCAGATAAGCCACATTTTGGGATCAACAAGACAGTGGAGTGGTTCCATGGTTAATACACGCGTACTCTCGTTTTGTAACATTACTCACAACAAATGAGGATGGTGATAAATATGGACAAGTCTTACATCTTTTACTATTACATTTATAAACAAATAATTGACTACCGACTGTATATTTTTCGACAGAATCACCACGAGAGTCTACTGATTGACTCGCCCCTTGTTTGTCCGTGCGATGGGTGATGAAGCATAACTTTCTAACTTTTGGATTCATTTCATGACAGGAAGAATATAACTAAGATACCTATGATATCAAATCATTACCTGATATATATATATATATATATATATATATATATATATATATTCCCTGTCTCTCTCAAGTGCCACATTCAATGACGTTGGCCAACGTGAAAATATGCCTGATTCTCCTCTTCTGTGCCAAACTCAGAAGCTCGATCGTCTCTGGTCCAGGCTGCAATTTTTTAAAAATGTTGTTCTCTATCGTCCCCTTTCTCTCTTTCCTGCTACCTTTCCTGTGAGAAATAAACTCTCCAAACCTTCCTTCCCTCTACAATGGCCAAAAAATTACAGTTGCTGCTTCCTCACTGCATATAAAATAACTCTTTGTCTACCTGCCCTCCCTAAAACTGCTATGTTAGTCGTGTGGCTTGTCCATGGGATTCTCATCATTCACCTGAGGAACCACATCTCTGTTGCTTGCAAACCGCTTCCATTTCCTTGGATATCATCTAGCACTCACAGCCATATTTCAAGAGTCTTGTTTTCAAGGTGATCTTCATGTTACATAGAAGGTTGCTCATTCTTGCGAAAGTTTCCTTTGAAATTAATATTTTCCTCTTTGTCTCTTTTCTCGCATCTCTCATCCGATGTTATCAAGCTTCCAAGATAATCAAATCCTTCTCTTTGCCTCAGAGTGTCACCATGGATGTTGATGTTGCAGACGAGTACTTGTTGCTTCTTTGTAACAAGACACTCAGTTTTCTTGCGGTTGATGAACAGTCATTTTTTCTCACTTTCAGTCACAACTTTACTTATTATTTCCTGGAGGTCAGATTCTGATGTTGCGATAAGAAACGTATCATCTGCATATCGCAGTTTGTTACTTGTTGTCTCACCGATCACCACTCCTTGAGATTCCTCCAGTTCCCTCAGGATCCATTCACTACATAAGTTGAGCAGATCTGGTGTAAGAACACAAACTTGCCGCACACCTATCCTGATTTCAACAAATTCAACACATCGTTGCCAACTCTTATTGCTGCTATCTGGTTTCAATAAAGGTTTCGGATGATTCTCAGATCTTTTTCGTCGATGTTAATTTCACTTAAGATGTTCATCAGTATCGAAGGCATTGGTATAATCAATAAAACGCACATACAAGTCTTGCTTCATTTCAACAGCCTTCTCTGATAGCATCATCGGCATAAAAGTAGCATTCCTGGTTCCACAGCCTTCAACAAACCGTACTGTAACTTTGGTATTTCTGGTTTGGTTTTATTCCTTCCTCTTTTCATCAGTACCTTCAACAAGATGTTTACTACGTGGCTGATTAAGCTTATTGTCCTATGTAGTTCACATATCACTGCTCCAGGTTTCTTTGGAGGAGATATAAAGATGGACTTGCTTAGTTCTAGAGGCATTTCACCGGAGTAATTATTTTCATTCAGCACTTCTGTTAACTTCACTATTCCCAACTCATCTAAGCTCTTGATCATCTTTACGCTTATCTCATCATGTCCAACTTCGTACTGTGTGCAACAGTATGCACTTCTGATTGCAAAATGTCTAGGCCATCAATTTGCTGGTTGATAGTTGGCAAATCCCCTCTATCATTCTCGAACAATTCAATTCACCTCTCAATGATTTGGTCCTTCTCTATGATGACATCTCCATTTTTCGACGTAATGTAACCAGCTGAGGTACACCTCCTCTTTCCACACAAGTTCTTGATACACCTGTCTATTTCTTTGGAGTTTGTAGTTTCTGTATCTCTATCCCATCATATTTGCTGTTTAGTCATGTATCCTTTGCATCAAGACAGTTTTTCTTGACCTTCTCATCAAGTTCTTTATACTTCTGTTCATTCTTGACCTTGTGTTTTCTCCTCTCTTCCATCAAATCTAGAATGTCTTTTGTCATCCAGCTTTGTTTATTTTATTTCCTCTTTGGTGTTATCATTTCTCTTGCTGCTCTTCAACCACTTCCTGAAAAACCTGCCACTTGGTCTTGTCCTCATCCCCTCCATACCTCAACACTTCAAACCTGTTGCTCACTTTAAGTGTGTACTATATATATATATATATATATATATATANAGTTTGTAGTTTCTGTATCTCTATCCCATCATATTTGCTGTTTAGTCATGTATCCTTTGCATCAAGACAGTTTTTCTTGACCTTCTCATCAAGTTCTTTATACTTCTGTTCATTCTTGACCTTGTGTTTTCTCCTCTCTTCCATCAAATCTAGAATGTCTTTTGTCATCCAGCTTTGTTTATTTTATTTCCTCTTTGGTGTTATCATTTCTCTTGCTGCTCTTCAACCACTTCCTGAAAAACCTGCCACTTGGTCTTGTCCTCATCCCCTCCATACCTCAACACTTCAAACCTGTTGCTCACTTTAAGTGTGTACTAGTCCTAGATATTGTTATCTTCAGAAAGTGTTGCATAGTCCTGTTTCTTAAGCCCCTGCTTCTTCTGTATTTTCTTAAGTTCCATATGAATGGCACTAATAACTGGTATATGATCGCTGTTGAGGTCTGCTCCTGGATAACTCTTTGTGTCTTTCACTGAATTTCTGAACTTCTTGAGCGTGATGAAGTCAATTTAATTCCTAGCTTTGTCTCCTTGACTTTTCTATGTGTATCTGTCTCCCTCTGGCTGGTTACATAAACCATGTATTTGCAACCATAAAATCTTTTTCATTGCACCATTCAATCCAACGGTCTTCTTTTTCCTTCCTCACCCCTATTCCATGTGGTTCTACAGTATCTGCAACTCTTCCTTCTTCAACCTTTGCGTTCAAATCTCCCATAACCATGGTGATCTCCTCTTATTTGCATTGTTTCAAAGCCCTTTCCAGGTCTTCACAAAATGCAACAAAGTCGTTGTCATCCCTTGTCTGCAGTTGGTGCATAGGCTTGAATTATAGCAAGATTGAGCGGTTTTGAAACCAATTTCACTAGCACTATTCTATCTGATACTCCCTAGTGTCCAATCAGACTCCTAAATGAACCTTTATCAAGCAAAACTACCACTTTCTCTCTCATGAATTGTACCTCCTGAGAAGACATTTTGTCTCACCTTTCCCAAGAATATTAACTTTGAGTATATTCATTTCTTTCACGAGATTATTCAATTTGCCAGCCTACTACAAAGCTCTCACATTTCAAAGGCACTTTTCTAATTTTCGTATTTCTATTTTGCCTGGTAGCTTGATGACGGTTGGGTCCCGCCCACTGCAAATGGAGTTCATACCGACCAAGAGGCAGCCTTTTATCAAAATATTCTCCTTTACGGTGTTGTTGAACTGACCTTTCCTTGACATTTTTATGGTCTAACTAGGCTAACATTGTAGTGGTTTGCCTTCTACAGGGTGAGACACAGGTGACCACCATTTTTCCTCTCTACTGCTCTTCCGCCAGAAACCTCGCGTTGACAGATGAAGGTCGTAACTCATCCGCCTTCATTGCCGATGCTTGCTGCTGACGCCAGCTCGCTAGTTTCACCGTTGGTTATCACCATAACCCTGAGCAGGTAGGGAGAGTGGGTGGGCTTGCGGTACTCAGTCTTGCCCCCAAAACTACCCTCGTCGATGGAGTTAGACGTAGTTGTTGTATAGCTGCCGTTGGCTCTCCTAAGCCGGCGCCCTTAAGTTGGATTTTGTTTTTAGTTCCACCTGGATTTCAAACCATCCATCTCACGAGTACCCATAGGTTTCTGGTGGGGGTGCCGGTTTAGTCGCCCAAGATCAAAACCTGAATAGATTGTACTGGATACAGGTTACAAGTAGCAGGACCCCCCAATCTTTCTCAAGTAAGACGAGGAGACCTGATCTGAGAACTAGGCTCTGTATAGTACCTGCTTAAATACTCACTCAAAAATACACCCAGTTATCATCAGAAAAATTGGGTTTGTGGCACATTCTTGAATAGTAGACCGAAAAAAAATCGTTTTTGTAAAAAGCCCTATACGCTTTGATATGATGTCTTTCGGATTAAGAACAACAAAAAATACCATAAAAGTCTGGTACATTCTATGTTAAGGGTTGTATTCTTCACAACTAATGAATATGTCATTGTACCCTCCTCCCCACGTCACATAAATAATACCTATTGCCGCTAAATATGTAAGAGTTATAACACACAAAAAATATTATGAAGGTGAAGATAACTAGGCATCAAGCATATTCAGCTTTAAAGTGCTTATAGTAATAGCTTGTTTGTAAAAAGCGGTGACTGCAGTGTTTTTAAATATATTTTGTTGTTATCATGTACAATTTTTTACTAATAATTTTTACCACTGAATCTTTTAATACAACGCCAATTTACATGTATAAATAAGGAATTGCTTTATGTGAATGTCATATCACCTTTTTCTAAAACAATAGCCCTATATTCAAATTTTTTTTAAGTGAGCTTCTTCTCTCTTTCTATTATTAACTGCAATCGACTACTTTTATTTATGCTTTCTACAATTCAGTTTATGTTTTCATAATAGGAGACCTTTATATCGCCAACTTTCAGAAGCAAGGCTTACATTTCGAAGGAAAGCTCGAAGCTTTCATGCATGGAGCACTATCGGATGTAAACTCGGGGCATTATCGTTTTGGGGATGGTCCCTATCAAACTTTGTTGCCAGGTAAGGAATTATTACAGCAGGTATTAAAATTTTACTGATTTGAACACTGCTGGTGTCATTTTACGTAAATCGGTCCGAACTTGTATTGGTTTCTATTCTAGAAATTTCAATGAATATAGCTAGACCAAAAAATTATATATATAAGACTCCATGACTTACACGCTGAATTGTGGTATTTTTGTGTGTAGATAATTATTTATTTCAGGATATACTGATAATTGGTCCAGAAATGGTAGTACTAGTCATTGTAGTAATGGTAGTAGAAGCAGCAGTAGTAGTAGCAGTAGCAATAGCTGTACTTGTTATAGATCCCGCAACAATGACTTCAGCTTCAACGTACTAGAATGAGTAAGAGAACGCATGTGAAATATGGTATACTATTTTCTCCTATGGAAGGCATTAGCACGTAAAGTACTAAGAAGACGGTGTCCGAGGTAAAGACAGTTATGCAGGATTGTGGCTGGGTAAAGGGGGTATATCGTTGGGAGAATTGCCAATATTCGAACCAAACCTGATCACACAGGATAACAAGGTTAAGTGGTAAAACAGATCAACAAGTTAGCTACGACAGCTAACATTGTGAAATACATGGTAGATTTGTCTTATCAGTATTTTATGTAAATGATTCTATCTGTATTCAATTGTCATAGTTTTTATCTTTATTTCTTAAAAACTCCATTGAAATAGTAGTTTTAGTATGAAATATATTCTCAGAAAGTATGTCAAAAAATTGCATTTATTTGCTTTTTTAGGTCGTCAGCTTAAACTGAACACCTACTACCACAAAGAAACAGCAGCAGGAAGTGTTAAAGCCTATCAGCAGATGAAAAAAGAACTATTGGTAAGAGGAATAGCTGAACGAGTAAACGTAGAAAAGTAGAAAGGAAGAGGATTTTTCTTACATTTTGCCAGTTGGAAAACTAAATTTGTTAACTGACTATGTCTGAAATGCTTTGCAATAAGCTCAATTCACTAGAGTTTTTTTACACTGCTGTAAAATATTTGTAAAGAACAACTGGACTAACAACTGTTTGATAGAGGTAGTTCCATGGTCAAAACTAAATAGAGATACAGTTACTCCTCTTTGGTTCCAAATTTTGTTTTAAGACAAACTCATGCCAACTAGAGCCAAACTAGAGCCAGCCTAGCCCTAAATATAAAAATATATGTCATATTATCATGATCATAAAATCAATGATCCCCCCCCCCCAGCATCATTGCCTCCTTCCACTACGACATGGCAGGCACTGTCAACTTTGACGGCGCAACATCGGAGCCCTTCGTAATCAAATGCGAAGTGAAGCAGGGCTGCGTCCTGGCACCAACACTGTTGGGCATTTTCTTTTCCATGCTGCTGAACTTTTCCTTCAAAGACTGTTATGAAGGAGTGCATCTTCATACCAGCAGTGATGGGAAGCTCTTCAACCTGTCCCGACTGAAGGCCAAGGCCAAAGTCTGCACTGTTGTCGTCAGGGAAATGCTCTTCGCGGACGATGCAGTCCTGGCCACGCACACACAAGAGGACCTTCAACGTGTCATGGCCAAGTTTTCCCATGCTTGCAAGCAGTTCGGCCTGACCATCAGCATCAAGAAGACCTACATCATGGCCCAGGACGTTCCATCTGCACCATCAATCAACACTGACGGCAAAGAGCTTAAGATCACTGGCAACTTCACTTACCTGGGCTCAACAGTCACCAGCAACCTATCACTCTATGCTGAAATCTCCAAATGCATCGCTAAAGTTGCTGCTGTCATGGCCAAGTTGAGCAGAAGAGTGTGGGATAACAACAAGCTAATGCTGAACACAAAGGTCAAGATCTACGAGGCGTGTGTTCTCAGTACCTTGCTTTACGCCAATGAGTCCTGGACCACCTACGCCAGACAAGGAAGCGGCCTTGAGAGCTTCCATCTCGGCTGCCTTCGTAGAATCATGATCAAAAAATGCCAGGATAGAGTCACAAACTGAAAAGTGTTGGAAAAGGCAGACTCGCTCAATATGCACCTCATGCTCTGCCTGCGCCGCCTACGATGGCTCGGTCACGTTAGCCGCATGGAGGACAGCCGCATTCCAAAGATCCTACTGTACGTCGAGCTGGCCTCTGGAAGTCCACCACCTGGTCGACCAGCTGGACATGAAGCTGAAGAACATCGACCCAAACAACTGGGAGCAGGCTGCCGACGACCGCGCTTGATGGCGTCACACTGTGCGCGAGGGAGTGAGGAGGGGCGCGAGGAGACGTGAAACTCACAGCTAGAGGAGAAACGGGAAAGGAGGAAGGAGAGATAGCGACAGAACCAGGCCCCCGACCATCAGTCAAACTACATCTGCACTTCCTGCGGAAGAGACTGTCACGCCTGAATCGGCCTGCTGAGTCACTCGAGAGGCTGCTCCCAAATCTGAAATGGACCTACCACAGGGCCCTCACCATTGTCTCCCTAGACATACGGATGCTTACTACTATAGGGTTGACAAAAAAAAATTCAAAAAGAAGTCGGAATAAAAAAGGCTAACAATTCAGGTTATTGTTTTAAGCATGTTGAAACTATTGGCTGTCAAGCAGTCCTTGCATAGATAGTGGAATTTTAGAGGAGAGCAGACGATAAAAGCTTGAAAGTCATGCTATTTTTATGAAACTGGTTAGGTTTTATCATTCGTTTTTTATCTGAACAAATATTAAACTGGAGTTTTTGTAAATTTTATTATAATAAATAGATGATTCATTGCCCAGGGTTTGAATATCACAATAAGTTACACTAATTTCTGTCAAAGGGTTTTTCGCTAATACTCGTCTGGACTCGATCCTCTCTTAGTTTTGTGAGTGGATAAAAAACTGCTTGACTTGTATGCTCGGATTGCGTTATCTTGGTCTGGTCTAGCATCAGCTAAAACCTTTCAAAAAGTATTAATGTAATTTTACTTGTGATATTTAAGTAAAAGAATTAAGAGTTACTTGTTTAAGTTGGGTTAGAACTGCGACCTTAGAAGCAGTTCTTCTTTGCGTTCAGATGAAGTAGTTTATATCATGTTTATTTTACCTTTTTCAGTTGGAACCAGAGAAAACACCTCTTGGTTTGCTGGGATTTCAGCATGATGATATCTCCAGAGTGATGCTACCTGCTACTACTGTTGACAAGTATCCAGTTCTCAGTTTCAGAAACGATTTTGCTCAGGAATTTTCGGACAAGGTAAACATTTTTCTTCATTATTCTTGAAATAGGAAATCTTTATTTGCCTAATAACACACCCTAAAACTAATAGCTTTTAGTTAAAAAACGTACAAATTTTGTATCTACAATGATGTACATCAATGTACTAAAATAGGTTAACTTACTTATGGTTTATATAACAGCTACTGTTCTTCCTTTTATCATTGAATGACAATGGATGAAACTTATCCTAACCAAAGCACAATTTTCCCTTCAATACAGCTAAGACAAATAAAAACAACACTTTTATATCAGTTCTTGTGGGGTTTTTTCTGAAGTAACATAGGACTGCTATGATTTTGTATTTCTAAGAATGCGCGTACGGAAAGTACACAATAACAAAAGCACTGAACGTTGTGAATCGATAAAATCCTTTCTTTACTGTCGCCTCAGTTGAGTTCAACTTCTGGCCACATCATAAAAGAGCCAACAATAACTAAAATACCGTCACTAGATGGAAATTGACCAAGAAGATCAATGTGTATGCTTTGCTAGGAGGCTAAGGATAAAGAAAATAATGTACTGGTAGAGTTGGTGGTAGGGATGATTCTGGCTAGCAGGCAATACAGAAGCAAATGTCTTGTTCAATTGCCGTATCAATGCCAGCCCACCAGACTTCGCTTGACAATCCCAGAATTCTTGGCACGAAAGAGTTAATTTTCATTGGACTGGTAAATAGCTGATGGTAGTGAAAGTCTGGAGAGGGTATCAGACGGGTTTTGGAGAAGAACATAATGCAAATTTTGGTTACATTCAGCATTTGTTTTTCTAAACACAATAATACTATCTGAGATGCTAAGTGCTTCTGAAGAGTCATGAAGGACCTGCTGGATTATGTGTTGATAGGGTTCGGTACAGAAGAAATATGAAAAATTAGGTACTTGCACTGAAATAGGTCTTTGTGAGTGACAAAGGTGGTGATTGGCTGAGATGAAGGATGAAGTTCGATTTGGTGGTAGCCCTTAAGGTCTAATTATGAAAAACGGCACTTAAGTTCTAATTATGAAAAAACGGTTGCATCTTGGAGGTGGTAGAAAGTGTCATCCAAGGTAGGGATTGGGTGTCTTTCTCTTACGATGGGTTGGTTGGTTTGGCACATATTAACACAAACTCATGTATCACCATTGGACTTGGGTACTGCAGCTAATGGTGAAGCCCATAGGGTGGGACCAGTGACAGATGCATTGATATCTTAGCTTTGAATTTCTTTCAGTTTCTCTTTGACTTATTGACGCAGATGTATTGGTCATCTATTCGGCTTGCGTGGGTTCGAATTCCCTCCTAATCGAAAATTATAATATCGTCTTTCTAAGAATGTATGTAGAGAAAATCCACAATAACTAAAGCATTGAATGATCTGTACTGATGAAACCCTCTCTTCATTGTTGTCTCACTTTCATTCCATGTGCTATCATAAAGATGGTTTCAAATCTTAATCAATGGTTGCACATTATAACCGCAAATCAAAATATTACAAATTTGACATTGGTTCTAAATACTTTCATCGAGAATTAGGCGTAACTAATGCTGTAAAAAAGAATACACTGTCATTCCACTATTCTGGAAAATTTGTGAAAGGGAAAGCAAGAATATTCAACAGTGAAACACTTGTCAAATATTGAAATACGTATTTTTACTATCTTGGCTGCAAAATTGAAAATATTTAAAAAACTCTTGGCCCCAATATTTCATCGCCTTCACGGAAACTGCAAAAAAGGCACAGCCACTAACAGACTATAAAGTTAAACTACCTAGCAGTGCCAATTTTTTAAAGATGTGGATGAAGTGAACTCATGGCAGATCGAAATAGTTCTATTAACACCAAAAGAAGTATGAAATCAAAATATTCTGTACTTCATTGAATAAGATAAAAAACTTTATTCTTTGACACCAAAGAGACAGACCTTTCTTTATTGAGGCCACTACACTGAATGATAGGCAAAAGAAAGAATACGGTTTCATTCCTAGAATTGTACCTATTTCTATAGAAATTCTCTTCTTATTTAAGCTACTACAACTTTCTGTAAACAATTTCTTTGCAATGTCAAATAAAACGTCGCAAGTTCAAATCCTTGAAAATGTAAAGCACAATTGGGAGAAGCTTGTTTTTAATGTATAATTACTATTAGTGGGATCCCAAAGAGTTGGAAACCCAAGATGTTTGTCTGAGTTACATCCAATGAAAGATTCAAGAGCATCGTATGTTCCAAAGTATTAATGCAAAAGTTTTGTTTATTTTGTTTCCTAATCACTAGCCATCTACCACAATGAGGAATATACTTTTAAATCAACCAGAATAGGCTTTTAACCTCAAATAATTTGTGATTTTGTGATTTACTTTCTGTCAACAACCGGTTCATCTGCTAGTTGTACAGATAACATTGACAAATTTTCTTCTTGAAAACGACATATTTTAATACAAGATTAAGGGAAACGTATCAGAGGTCTACATTTTCTTATTTTTGCAGCCTTAGCGTAAAAATAAAAATAACATTGAGTTTTGAACTTCTGATATTTAATATTTTGTAAGTCTAAAAAAAGCTTTTGAAAGGATAAATGAGGACGATTGTCAAATATTTTATTTCCAATAGAGTGATTGCAGAAACTCAAAACTGCATGATCTTCAATGCTTCATTATTTTTCCTACTCGGAATCTGGAAATAAGGGGTATTGGAAATTTTATACATATCAAAGGAGTAAAGATATGTAATCCTCCTCAACTATAGCCTGAGTAAGAAATAGTATATTCAAAAGTTATCAGTTAAGTAGTTATCAAGTAATCTAACAAGGTGTACTCGCTAAGCACCTCATATTGTTAATGCTGTAGTGGATTGTGCGGAAACAAAATTTTTCATTTTGTTGCTTAGCGTAACCATATTGCTGTATACCAAAAGATTTGAAAGAACATAATATATCCAGTAATAAAATCAAGTTCAAGTCGGATATTATAATTCATACAATTCATCGAGTGTATCTTAAGTTAAATATTATAACAGATATCTCAGATGTCATAAATTATTTCCAGCTATATAAATAGCTACCTAGAGATATTAAGGAGAGATATTATCGATTTATATATATATGACCCATACGTCTAGGTTACCCGGTATGTACTTACCAGCTAGAAATACAGAAAAAGAGTAAATTCTAAGAAGAAGAAAATTGAAATTTTTTTATATCGAAAACATCTAGGAAGACCTTTATGTGAATGAAAAATGCCTTTTAAAATACTAGCAAAATAAATGATTCGGGGTACAAAACTTGAATATTGGAAGCAGAATTACGTTCATTTCGGTCAGAGGTCCTTGGTGGGACTCGACGGGAGCAAGATACCAGAATAAGTAAAGTGTTTTTTTTATCAATACGTAAAATAAAGAAAGGGTCAAGAAGGCAAGCCGTTTTTGCTGATTCGCTAGAAATATAAAAGAAAATTGAAGAAAGCCCACCACCTTTTTGTGACTGGTTGTCTAAAAAAATTGAGGAGAAAAAACAAATTCTTTTGTCTACATAGAAGAAATTATAAAATTCGAATACAAATTACCTCTGATGCTCCCAAGTGGAAGAGCAACATACCACTGCCAATTACTTTGAACTGTTTGATTTCGAACTTTTACTGCTATGCTATAGCCGAATCACAATCAACATTTTGACTTAGCCATTTTCACCGTCTTTTGGGGTAAACTCGATTAATAGAAGAAATTTGTCTGTAAATAATAGGCACATCTTGTTTTATTCCATAGATTAGTCTGAAAGACGTATTGCCTACTTAACTTGACATCCCACTGGCATTTAAACTCATAAACAACTGTATCTAAATTTTTGGCAGGCATGACAAAAAAAGTTTGGTTTGTCGTGCTGTCGTTATTTGCTCTTCTAACAAATTGTCGGTATAAAAAGAAAAGTAAGCAAACTCTGGTGAGTAAGGGCTACCTCAATAATGTATAACACAAAGTTTTTCGGTATAAATTGTCTAGATTTCAAAATCCTGTTAAGCAGTATAGTCAAAAGTGTTCTATGCCCGTACCTGTGTAATTTTTTTGGATTTGTTACTTTCATAAATATACGGTAATTCTTAGTAAAGGGAGTCAATGTTTTTGTGTTTTTAGACGAAATATCCGTATTTCAGCCGCCTTGTTTACAGTGAAGAGTATCGATACCATGGTATAGTGCTTTTCTTACTAGAAAGGAAATGGACAAAGATTGTAAGTTACAACTCTTTATTTTTATAGTTTCATTCTACACAAGGGGAAAGTACCGCGTGTGCGTATGAAGTTATTTTCTTTAGACAAAAGAAATTGGTAAAATAAAGGCAGAAAATTAATCGAGAGAGCTCATGCAAACGGTAAAGTCCCTATTAGACTTAAGCCTTCTAAAATTAAAAGAAAATGAAACGAAGTAGAGTTGAAGTAATTTCAATGTGCGGCAGTCCGTCGAAAAAAAGCCATTAACGAAGAAATCACTTTTTAAAACTTAGGATACCTCTTAAAGTTTGTTCTGACAGGAGAAAGAAGGATTACTTCAAATAACTTTACAAAACATACACCAAAGTAATGCATGTAAGTAAGAGATAAATGAGTAAGAACTTTGCAATGAGAAAAGAGTGAGGAAAGGACAGCAACTCAAACAAAAATAGACGATAGATTCGATTAAAAATACAGTCAAGGACATCCAGATAACATATTGATGTAATATCCCAAAGAAGACAACAATACTTCTTTGAAGTCTAACCATTTAACGTACTTAATTCATAAAGCAATGTCTCTAGACAAAAATTTAACGCAGAAGGGTAGCAACATTTCTAGCCGGTGATTCTGGTTTGGAAATCAAATAATTTACAAAAATTTAATTTAGAATCAGCAATATTCTCACATATTTTTAACATGAATTTTAGCTCTCGTTTATTCCCCCAACATATATCTGTCCTTACCGATAAAGGTTTGCAATTTCTGTCTCTAGAAGTTATATGCCTCTTGCCAGCACTTATAGTGACATTCCATTCCTTCCCCTACGACATAAATGATATCAAATTCAGATTCATAAGTCATTATTTCTTTTTAAGACAAACAAGTGGCATACGATGTAGTATCATTAGCTTATATCATATATGTGTAATATTTATACATGACGCATGCAGAGTCAAGAAATAAAGATATTGATAAATAATTGATAAAAATGAGAAAACTGCAGAAAACGTACAATTTCATTATCATCATCATCATGGTCGTCGTCGTCATCATCATCATCATATGATCCTGTTTATGTCCCGCTGGATGGCTCGCTCGCCAACAGGACTTAGCACATGGAGCCGTTTTCCTGCAAAAATTTGTGATCCATCGTGTACCAGGTGGTGGGTGTACAATCAGCAGCAAAAATTTCCGCACGGCCTGGTTTCTTGAGATATATTGACGAAAATTTGATGTGAACACGTATTTGGGAAATTGATTGGGACGATATTACAAAGACATTGTCACAGCTGCACTAATTAGCAAGCAATTAAGCAATTTATGTTTCCTGTATTAAGTAAAAATTCCGAGATTTCATTTACAGAGCAATAAAAAAGTTTGCATGGCCTGAGTTTTAAAGAAATTCTTTTGAAACTCCGCAAAAAGAAGCAAAATAAAAAACCAACCAAAGTATATTGATTACTTGATATCAGAGTTGTATTAATTAAATAGTGATTAAGTCATTATCTTCCCTTTATGTAGCAAAAATGTCAGGTTTGGTGAAGAAATCTGACATCTGTGACTAAATATCCCTCGCAGTTGCAGGCATTTCAAAGGAACCCTCAGCTGACAGTTATTCCTGGGTTTTTATTACAGATCTTGTTGGAATCAGTTGACATTTCTTTACCTTGCTCTTTTTGCATCCTGCAATCTTTAATGTCTCTGACAAGACTGCAAGAATGCCTTCTGGCTGGTCTTTTAATCGAAGAATTTTAAAAGTCTAAAGGCTTCACGTTGTGTAGTCTTCTTGATTTTTAGTTTAGAGCCAAAAGTCAAGAGCCCATTCCTAACTGTCTAACAGGACAGTTTGCTAGTTTCGACAGAAAATTCATATATATTTTGGTATAAAACCAAAATTTTGGTAACGATACTTATGGTTTCAAAAGCAGATGTTAGAGCTCGTTTCCTCCCTGAAAGAAATAGAAGAGTTGTCAGTGACCGGAAAGATTGATGGGAAACGAGGCAGGGGAAGACCAAGAACCACATTCATAGGAAGTATAGCAGCGTGGTCTACAAAGAGCAAGGTTCAGCTTCTGAGGGCAGCGAAGGACAGGAATCTATGGAGAGACATGATCGCCAACGTTCGGCTGGGACACGGCACCTGAGGAGGAGTAAATGAGTAAATGACAAACAAATAACTATGCTGAAAGGCAATGCTGTTGATACTGTTGATGAGGTTGCAAACTGTGGAATGCATTCCTTCTTTGTGAAAACAGCAGCGGATCAGATGGGAGGGCAGCAGTCACGTCACAAGAGTGGTGTCAACTCTTGTGACGTGGTACTACAAATAAAGCTTTTACCTCCTCGTAACTTCTGCTTTACTGTTCCAAAGTTCGAATGATACCTAGTCATGTAGGTTTAATCTTCCTTTTCTCACTACGATAGGTCCTTGTGCGATCGTTTGACTCTGAACTCTCAAGTTCCTTTTATGCAATAATGAAGAAATATGGCATTTCCATTCTCAGGCAGGTAAGGGAATAATTAGAGTTAAATCGAATACTAGCATTTTGAGTTGTTGAATGCGACCTTTATCAGCCGTTACTATTATCAAACTAAAATTTGTCTTCTTCGTTAATCCCCCTTAATCTGTTGACTTTGATAATTTATACAGACAATATCATTCCCTTAATTTCTTAAAGTTTATATATAATATTCATCAAAATTCCATGATTGAATTAGATTGAATGGAATTTACGTTCCTCATCAAATCTCTTATTGGCAGCAGCATATTTCAGGTTGAAAGAAAATTTCCTTCTTAAAATGTATAGTGGCACTTGACTTGAAAAACATTTAAAATATTTTTTTACTGCATGTTCCACTTTCAATTCTCTCCTGGCCTCTGTGTATTGTAGGCCACTCTACTTGGGCAAGGGCTTCACGCAGCAGCTGTTGCATCACACAACTTATGTATAAGAAGACAATAAGATCTTGGTTTAAAGATTTGGTGTAGGATTTACAACAACAATAGCTTTTATGGAGACTTTTTTATTAAAAACGAAGCTGAAACCAAGTACCTTATGCATAATAATGAACCAAAGGAATATACAAAATTCTGCCAGAGAAGAAAAACCTAGGACAAATACTGATAGCTCATATTTTTGAAAGCTAAAGAACAGCGTCTATAAAAGAGAAAGAAATATAATAGTATTGGTAAAGATGTTGATTGAAGACGATGTATACTTAAAATGACATAGACCCTGATTAGTAAGAAATAACAGTAAACCTCTATACAGTATTGTTTACCTATCAGAATGTTGAAATCCAAAAATATACCCACAAAATTATATTTTTTTGGTTTCAAGTTTTACTTTACATAACTTGGGCTATTTCCCCCCTTATTTCTCACCCTTTATTCTTTGACAGTACACTTTGCCAGTCATTAAAAATTACGACACAGAACCAGCTGGAAAGTACAAGGAAACGATGGAAGATATCAAAGGGATGGGAACCAGGGTCATCCTACTTTCTATGAAAAATCCAACAGCTACCTATCTGTACACTGAAGCGCTTGAGTATGTAATGCCGTTTATCATTGTTAAAGTAGTGTAAAAATTAACATTAGACTCTTCTTTGTAAGATTGTTATTGTATATTTGTCTTTATTTTGCACTACAACTTTCAAATTTCATCACGATAATGTAGCACTGTACAATTTTTCCTAACTGTATGAGTAAGGGTAAGGCAGAAGAATTATATCTTCAACCAAAAAAAATTTTGGTTTTCTACCACATATTGGGCTTAAAAAAGAACAAAAGAGAAAGTTTAGATTGGTTTTGCTTCCATGGCCACTCAATTCCACCAATGCTACTTTGTTAAAAGATTTTGCTTTAAGCTGCCTAACACGCTAAGTGAATAATATCCTGAACTATTGATTTCTTTTATACCAATGACAAACACTGTATCTCAGATCTGTTTGGGGATAATCTTAAATTTTTCTTTAGCTCTGTCATTATCTCCAGTCTTTTCTCCTTTTTTGATAGTTAATGTAGCATACAGAAAATAATTGAGAAAAAATATTTTAGAAAGGTTATTTTTAAATTTTGGAATAGATACCCGATTCAATTTGTCAGTATAACTAAAGATATTAGAAAGAGGGACTGCATTGGAAAGTCGGCAATAACTAACGGCTACGTTAATTTCCTATTGTTCTCGGTTTGGTAATGCATTTCTCACTTCCAGCCTGAGATTAAATTAATTTTCATCGCAGGACCATCGAAAGGCTTATCAAACTTTAGTGCAGTTAAGCTCTTCAGTATCGAGAATATGACTATGACCCAAGAGGAAGCGCCTTCCCATGAAGGTTCCTGGAGGAGCGATCCGTATGTCTTGGATTTCATGGTGTCTTGCGTGCTTTATGCCCCACTTTTTCTTGATCTGTTGCTTGCTTTCGGGTCTTTCATAGTTGGATATCTGTGAAAGACAAAAATTGGCCCACTGTTTACCAGGGGTTCCACCAATGAAAGACCCAGAATCGAGAATATGACTATCTTATTCTAAATTACCGGTGCAAATTGTTGGATTGTGAACTGTGGGAGGCACAAAGACAAAAAAATTGTTCCATCTGTTCATTTTTATCGAATACCGACGGCAAAGAAAAACACTGACTGGGCGAAGCAACTCTTCGTCAAAGTAAATAGAGCCGATTGATATTTTAATCTATCAAATGTGTTTATTTGTTCAGTTCATACAGAACAATGCAACTTTCAAGAACACGAATTTTGTGATCTTCTATGGGAGTTTCTTCCTCGTCAATGGCATTGAAATACTCTTATGCGATGTCTGACCTGAATTTCCACGTATGAATCTTGAATCAATGGCTGGCACATCCCTTTGGGCTTTGTTGCGAAAAATTGATTCACCAATGATGAAAATTTCTCACACAGCTTGTTTGGGATACTTGAACCCTTCCCTAGTGAAGCCATGAATCAATTTGTCAATTGTTTAGACATTTACTAAGTTTTTTTTAACATGCCAAGTCGATTAATGTCTGTGGATACTTGATAACTCGCATCGGAACTCTTAGATTTGCCTAAAAGATTGTAGTATTGCTTTTTTAGCTTGTGAATCACGAATTCAGATATGTAAACAACATCATATTTACTTTCAGATACCGCTGCATTCTCTGTAGCTGTTGTAACTTGTTGGTTGGCGTAATTCTAAAAAAATCATGCATTAAATTTAAAATGAAGGAAAAAATAAATTTTATAATTTATAATTTATATTTATAATCTATAGTTTTACAATTTTTATAAAATTTCACGGTACTTTCCCATTTTGGTCCCACCAACAATAGATTTTAATAATATTTCCTTCATCACAGAAGCTTTTACCCCACCACTTTGTTTCATTTTGCTTTTTTGAGAAACCAGGTCGAAATGAGACTATAGTTTAAAAAAATAACTTGCACGTTCGTTTATTCGAAAGTCTAGACAGTATTAATAATTTTCAGGCTCTTGTTTTATGAAAACCATATAAATATTGTCGCACAAGGCATAAACTATAATTTAATCAATTAACGAGTTAGTGTTGTCGTTCAGACATGGCTTTAAATATGTTGCAGCTTTCAGCAATCGTACACGACAAGGCCTCAAGTGTACTCTATCTACAGCAGTGGGGAGTACTACACAACCAAAGAATGTGTTGGAATTGCATGAACCCAATGACTTTACAACTTCGAGATAAGGGTGATAGATAGCGATGCTCATCGCGCGGTTGTCGGATAGAAGTAGGTTTAGGGATAGACACTTGGGTGGAAAAGTCGTTTTGTTTATTTGTTGTTGGACCAAGGAACAGATTAGCATTGATTTTTCCAAGCATGAATTGGAAATGAGCAAGAACAGTACAGTAGATTGGAACAACTTCATGCGCGAGGTTCGTGCTGCTGCCCTTCTTGCAAACGCGGCTGTCATTGGAGGACCAAACACTACTGTAGAGATAGACTAGAGTTTGTTTGTTCGAAGAAAGAACCACCAAGGATGCATACGTCCACATTAATGGGTGTTTGGAGAGATTTGCAGCTAAACACGTGAAGCGTTTATGCACACGGTTCCAGACAGAAGCGCTGCTACTTTGCTCCCTGTAATTGAAGGGTCTATTCGTCCTGGAACCACTATTAATTCAGATTTATGGGCTGCTTATGGTGGCATACAAGCGATGGGATACGCCCATCTAACAGCTAATCACACGTTTAACTTTGTCGATCCCATAACAAATGCGCATATTCAAAATGTGGAGAACTCGTGGAAGAATGCCAAAATACGAAATAAAAGACAGCACGGAACACATCGTACTATGCTTGACAGTTATTTGTGTGAGTGGATAATTTGACACTATATTTCAAGACATTGTAATGCACTTCCCACCAGCTTGAACACAATCTCTAAAAATTGAGCGTAATCTTGATTTTCTTTTCCCTGTAATAAAACTTTAAACTATCTCGTGAAAACGATTTTTCTGATGGAAACCAGGTACCGTCTAGACTAAAAAGAATTAATTAATATATGAATGAATGGTAGGGGAAAAGTTTTTTAAATGAACTGGTGGGGGGAAATGGGAAAGTACCGATTTCACTATATGTATATATATATATTTATGCGAAAAAATATCCATAATAAAATAAGACTCGAACTGATTAGTAAATGTCGCCACCGTAATAATTGGTACTTAATTGGTATATTTTATAACACCGTAATAACTGGTATTATTTTTGAAAATATTTTTTTATAAAACTAGTGAAGCCAAATTATGGAGAAAAATTACTATTGGACTAATAGTATTAATAGTTCTCTCCGTNTAAATGAACTGGTGGGGGGGGGGATGGGAAAGTACCAATTTCACTATATGTATATATATATTTATGCGAAAAAATATCCATAATAAAATCAGACTCAGAGCAGCTTTTGAATAAACGCAACGAACTGATTAGTAAATGTCGCCACCGTAATAATTGGTACTTAATTGGTATATTTTATAACACCGTAATAATTGGTACTATTTTTGAAAATATTTTTTTATAAAACTAGTGAAGTCAAATTATGGAGAAAAATTACTATTGGACTAATAGTATTAATAGTTCTCTCCGTCGTCCCTGGTGAAAAGCATACTTTTCCTTTTGTTATTGCTCCAATCATGCAAGTTCTCAACACATGTTTTGCAGTTATCATGGGGTGCAAATGGCTTGTGCTGGTCTCCAAGCTTAACTTCAAAGTAAGCATGATATACCTTCTTCGAAAATCAGTTATTTTTAAAAGGCGACAAGGAAGAATCACATTACATATACAACAGAATTTGTCTGGATTTTTTGTGCATTTGCGATCCATTCTCTCATGGCCTAAAATACTAAACAGAAACACTCAATCTGTTCCTTGCGTTTTCGAGTAACTTTGACTGCAGTTTAGCTCTGCTAAACAAAAAATGACCATCCAGATGTAAACAGAAAAGTATCAGTTTCAGTTTCCTGAAGTTAAAGACAGGTGCAGTTTCGGTTTCAGACTGAGGTTGCTCCAGTTTCCTTTTCTGGATGAAAACCAGGATTGGGCCAGCTGCGGCCCTATTTTATTAGAACTGAGTACAATTCAAGCGTCAAAAGGTGCACTAATCATATCTCAAAAACTTGACCTCAAAAGGAATGGTATTTTTGGACTCGGCGCACCAAAATATACACAAAACAGTTGAAAAACCTTCGACCTTTGAAAAATAGTTTTTAAACCCAGGCCATTATCATCTATGTTTTTTATCTATTTACGTTGCACATTTACTGTTTTTTTCAGTGTTTTTTCATATTTCCTGTGACGTTATCCTTTGTATTTTAATGAATTTTTCATATTCGGGAACTTACGTATTTAATATGTTCTTTTGTTCTTAACTTTTTGTTTTAAACTTCCAGCTCAATAAAATATTTTTCTTTAAATTTATTTAATTTAACTTTTATTTCAGAGCAAACGTAACATCTGTTTATGGTTATCAATGGATTGGAATCAACAAAGCAGAGGACTTTCCTGCTACAAACAGCCCTCTTCGATGCCGAAATCTTGTAAGAAAGTTCTAGAAAATTGTGTTGTTGTTTTGAATTTAGATATATTGGGATTTTATTTTTGAGGCATTATTAGTAACCGACCTACATATTTATTATACTTTGTAAATATGTCAACAGTGATTGTATCCTTAAGGGTGTTTGAGTTGTTCTTAAAGTATCTATTTTTTCGTATCTCCAGTTGTAGGAAAATGCATCAATCAACCAAACAATGCATATTCATATCAGACTATCAAATAGCGGTCCATAATATTAAGGTGTATCTCTATCTATGAGATGGACCATAACATTTTCAATTTATTTAGAACTGTTCTACCCAGAGAAGTTTTAAAAAAATCATGCTTACTTCTTTTGATGCGGTTAAATAAAGTTAAATTTCTTGTCGGTACTACTTTTATAACACATTTTAGGTTAGTTCATGAAACTGAACACCTTCAACACAAACTGTTAATTTGTAGGCAGTTAAGATGGGTGAAAAATTTTCTGTTCATTGAATACATTCTCATCTGCAAAATGAAATTAGTAGTATATGTGCTCTGGATTTATTTTTATTTTATTTTTATATGAAAATCATGGCAAAAATTGCAGGTGTTCTTTCCTTGCGAATGCTGTTCGTAGCAGACTAATTCTTTATTTTACTGCTTCTTCATGTTTGCTATAGCCAGAAAAGTTGGGGCTTTAGTTGTACAATATCAATATTGCATTGTATTGTATTGTGTTATATCATATCATATTATATTATATTATATTATATTATATTATATTATATTATATTATATTATATTATATTATATTATATTATATTATATTATATTATATTATATTATATTATATTATATTATATTATATTATATTATATTATATTATATTATATTATATTATATTATATTATATTATATTATATTATATTATATTATATTATATATTATTTTATTATATTATATTATATTATATTATATTATATTATATTATATTATATTGTATTGTATTGTATTGACTTACTTTATTTTATATATTAAATTTCACTTGTGGTTGCTTTTTGTAGGATGCCTCAAAGTCTATTTTGTTAATGATGTTATCCAGGCCTATTTCAACAAAGTTTGAAAAAAGTTTTCATTCATTTTGGAGTTAATTGTCATAAAACCTGATGATAAAAATGTCATCAGCTTAATTTGTTTTTTAGAATATTTCCCTTTCAATTATACTGCTCGATCCTGTTGATCGAGCCGTTTCATATCAAAGAGCTACAATGTTATTGCAGGTGAAGGTCCGAAGAATTTAATCTCCTTGTCTCGCACATTTCAGTATTTTGGTATGCCTAGTGGTCCCTGCATTGCAATTGATTGGTACTTGTAAACTTTGATAAAATTGCTTAAAATTGCATTTTATTCTAATATTCTCCACGGACTTATGAAATTAATATTTTTGAAGGCTTTTGTAGCCTACATCACCATACGAAGAGAAAATTGATTTTTTATCATTTGTTCCAGAGAGGTAACTTGTTCAGTTGTACTCCGATCTTCATGGTAAGGTGCTTCAGATGAAAACAGTCATATATCGAGGCAGAAAGTTTCTTTAAAGGTCATCTATAAATCTGGTCAACAATTTACTCTGCGTTTGAAAATAGGTGCTTTCTGTCCATGATTCTTTGAATACAATTTAGCATAGTTAGTATAACGTATTGAGTCTTAATTATTACAAATAGATTTACAATTGTGGTTGTCTAGTAAAATATCGTGGCGTCATTTTTGAAGTCACGATATTTTTCAGCAACATTAACTAGTACTCTGATCATTATTCTAATTTCAAAAAATTAACTCAAAAGTACGTTTATCCTCATATGCTACTAAAACCACCAATCATAATGACCAATAACATTGGTTCAAAATTTGATTGCTACTCGTTTCATGTTTTCCTTCTTCCTTTGGTTTATTGCAGGCTCGTCTTTGCATATTGCAATTTAAAGGAACAATAACAGTGGAGCCTCTTTATCTTGTTGGTGGATATGCCAGTCTTCAATGGCAACATATATGGGCCAGACATGTGAGAAGCGACGTAAGGAAACTCCCGGGAAATGGAATTACTATGCCCATGAACATGATGAAGGTACTCAAATTCTGTTTTTTTCCTCCTTTCTAGGTAGCTCAAAAGGCAAAAAGCAAATCTTAAACTATTTCGTTAAAATGCGCAAATAAATAATTTAATTATAAGTATTTCAGTGATTGATGGATTTTGTTATTGACATTTGGAGATAAAAATCTGTACCTACTACTATGCATGTAGTGAGACTGAAGGAAAAATTTAAGAAAAAGACTATCACATTTTTAATTTGCCACAATGTCTCATATAATGGCAAATACTATCAACAATTAATATTAAACTACCAATCAGCCACCTGTATAAACTGTAATTTTTGACTTCCGTCGTTACCAGGAGTATTAACCTTTACAGCATTACTACCATGTTCCTCAAAATGTGTGAATAAAATATTAATAATACTAATACCAGAACAAAAGAATATCAGTGTATATGTGTCATTACTTTCATTATCAGGAATGATGCAATTACTAACAATTATATAACGTTACTATCAGAAATTAAATACTCTGCTGATTTTATTCCTCTAATTTTGTAAATAGCATTTTAACTTGGTTATAAACGTTTCATCAAAATATTGTTATTATTATTATCATCATCATCATCATTATTATTATTATTAAATATATAAATTATTGAAATAAACAAATAAATGAAGGTTTTATCCTTATTATGACCACTTTTTCAATGACCATTACACTGTATAGGATATACTCAAAATAACAGGTTTTTTATCAATATATCTAATTTTTTCTTTACAGGAAGGTGCAGAGTATGCTCTTGCGTATGATGCTATAACATGTTACGTAATGGCCATAAAAGAAGTTCTTGCAAAGAACGAAACGCTTCAAGGACAAAAAGTCTCCGAATATATGCGAAAGGTTAGATTACTTTAGTTTGCAATAATTTAATCGTTACTTAATCATTAACGAAACACAAGAAAAACAAAAACGATTAATTTATCATAAAAGCTTTACAGCAAGCGGAGAAAATGCTATCTTGGTTTCTGAAGCATTGTAACAATGTTTGATAATAAAAAATGTTCCATAGATTGCTACATGCTAAGAATTCCTTCCAAACTGGAGCAGAATGTAAATGAGAAGGTGGGATTGTTTGTGTACCTAAACCTCCAAATTTCTCCTGGCATGGCTTTGAAAAAAACCCTAAAATTTTTGCAACCCACCGCTCCAGAAAACTGTTTGTGGCAGTACTGTTCCAACGATATTAAAAGCTCCAAAGGTAAAGTGACGTTTTGACAGTGTCTTTTTCCTTTTAGAATTCATCCCTTTAGTGGAAAGACAGGTTAGCTAACTGGAAACCATCTCAGTATTTTTTGCAAGAAAAACTATTGAAGAGACAATTCTATATAGAAGACTAAGACGTGAACGAAAAATTCCAGATAACAAGCTCACCATCCAACAGAAAAGTTACTGTTGCCTATCAGGTTTTGAGCTTTCGAAGCCCTCAGTACTCAAAGGAGACAAATATTATAGAATTACAAGCAATGAAAGCACGTTCCATGCAATAAAATGCTAAAGCAGAAGTGCGTCGCGTGGTTTTGGACTGCTTAGGATCATCAGAAATTACATTCAAGTTATGGGACGACATTTAAAGGGAAAAGGAAATCGTCATTTTCTCCAGCGGTTCTAAATGATGTTATTTTTATGAATATCCAAGACAAGGATAATGAGGTCCGCAAAATACTAATGCAATCGGCGAAGCACTGTGTGTTGCAGCTACGTATTCAGTCGTATGAATCAATTAGGAAAAGCCTAATGCCAATTTATGGCCAATTGCTTTTCCAGAAACTGTATCACAATCTCTAAAAAAGACGACCAATCCAATGTAAAAGGAACAGTACCGAAAAACTGAAGTCCAGTAATAGTGTGGATCCTAGAGCCTGATACAAAATAGTTTTTTGACCTCGAGAAGGTCGATTATCGAAAAGAAATGGGTACGATAACAGTAATTATGATTAAGGTTGTTTTCTCCAGATAAAGATCAAAGACAATTGGAATAACTTATATACAGGCATTAGTAATTTGGATAAATGGTTTAGTATGGACGTATTAGGAAAATTTTTGGAACACACTTTGCTACGTCAAGGTGAGTGGGGTGCAAAGCAGGCTGATGGCTGCTTTACAGGCTTGGCACCTACCAACTGTAAAAGTATATGGAGAGCTTTGGGATCTTGTGAGTATTAGAGGTGTGGGACAGAGGTGCAGCGTAATAAGACGTCTCTTTAACACTTCTACAAAGACCATAATGAAGACATTAATGGACTCTTTTAATTTTTTGAAGCTACTGCTAGTGTTTAATATTTTTAAACAGATTTTTATGTTTGTTGTATTTGGCATTGCACAGCAGCAATGCAATAGATGTGTTTTTTCTGATGGTGACCTTGACAGAAACCGTACCAACAACAGGTAACAACAATGTTTTTTTTATGTATTACAATGCATACATTTAACAATCCACAGCTGAAAGTTATTAAAACAGGAAAGTAACTAAGTTTGTTTCGAATTTGTCTGTCTCTAATTCTGGAACAAAAAAGGTCTGCAATATTCTAAACCAAAAATTTAAATGATAGTCTACCTCATCTCAGATGGTTTACTCTGACTATTTAATTCCCACTCAACATAAAATTCGGATTTATTTTGTTAGCTTTTAACACATTAAAGAATGACGGAATATTTTCAAGATCTCATTTTATCAAATTGATAAGTTGTCAAAAAAATATTTTACCTAAAATATTTTTTTCAGTTGCAATTGCAATTTGGGTACACAATAGTGATGATAATTATGTTTGCCCTTTTGTAATATCGCATTTTAATGAATTTACAGTTTTCATTATATTCCCTGTCTGAGTGTGTGTTTATAATAATTAGAGTCCCCTATTGGATCGATGATCTATTTATGAATTTTTTATGTTTTTGTAGTTTTTTAATTTCATAGAAATTGTTTGACATCACTTCCTGAAATAATAGTGTTTTAGATTTAAGCAGTACACCTAAAATAAGATTTTGAAGGAAAAACAATCATGACAAAATGGACGAGTTTTATCAAATGTATTTGAAAGAAAAAATTTATTTTGTTTCAACTGTGTTTCTCCCCAAGATATTCTAGTTATACCCTGTGTTATTTTCCTAGCTGCAAATTGATGGTTTAACTGGGAAGATAGTCTTTAATAAACATGGAGATCGAGAACAATACAAAGGTAAACCTTTTATGCAATTGATAAATTGGGTACATTGAACTAAGAAAGTACAAGAAATGCTACCATGCTACCACTAGCCAAATTTATAGACTTGAGGTTTTTGTAAACTATATCTTATTAATATGTCAACCACTGGAAGTAAAAAATAAAAATATTGCAAACCACAGATATGGGAGCTTTATCAAGTCTTAAATTGTAAGTACTTTACTGAGCTACAATTCGAGAGATAGCTTCCTCATCGTCAGGCTGATGATGGGAGAAGAATCTCTCAAAACGTACCTCAGTAAAAATTTTACGAATTATAACTTAAAAAAGCTTCTATATCTGTGGTAAAACTTTTATTCTACGAGCAAATTACTCTTTACAGTTAACTAGCGATGTAAGGTAACCAAAAATAACTTTTGGGCAAAACAGGCTTTAGTCCATCTAAATTTTTTATATCCAACCAAAGATTGTGTCTTGTTCAAAACTGTACAATATTAAACAGCAAATAATCCCGTTGTGTAAAACACATCAAATTCGCAATGTATTCTTTACTCTTTTTTTTCATAGCGCAAATAAAGACATTGTGGCCAAATGTTATATTTCATTTGTTGGTTAATCGTATAATGATTCAAAAAGGGCTCAAGGAAGCTTGGGATTACACTGGACAACCCGTAAGTAATAAATTTTGATAGGAGATTTGTTTTTGTATACAAAATTTCTTATACTTTGAAAGAGTTCCTTTCTATGCAGTAGGAAGAGGAGGGAGGGCATGGAACAAAAAAAGCAAAAAAAAAAAAAGTTAGTTGCAAAACCCCTTAAATATCTCTCGTAGTTCTCATAGCCATACGACGTGAGAATACGTTGTCATACCTATGACTCTGGTGTTTTTTTCATACAACAGATAAACAGCTTCTTAAGCAACAGCTAAACTAGAAGCTGACATTGTTAAGACTTCCCACCATACCCTACCCCAAAACAAGTGTACTATTTTCCTTATAGTAAATATTAAAAAGGTCTTTCCATTTAATAAGTTATTCTTTTGTTCCCTCAGACTTTTTTATTAACCAATGCATGCAATTTTCTCTAGATACTACCAAAATAATCTTAACAATTTGCCCTGCTGATTTTAAAGAATCATGGCAATAACGTCAAAACAAAAACGTCATATCTTCATGATAAAGAGGTCAATAATTTTTCCAGTATCAAAAGGTTAGCTTTCATGTTTCAACAGCAGAGCTTGCTCACTTCAGACGAGATAAGGTACAAATTATCAAGAAAAGTCCAGTCTGGGGAAAATAAATGGTATATATAATCAAGATTGGTAAAGGAGAAAAGCTAACTCAACAAAGGATTAGAAGTTTGAAACCAGACAGAAAAAAATGTGTTCTTGGTCATCCTGAACAAAAAAAGATCGTGTCTAAACAAATACAAGAGAGTGGTATACTTTGAAATAAGAAATGCTGTTATTAATAGTAAACAAGAAGTTAATTAGACGAAGCTACAGAAATGACATTGTAAAGCTAAATATTACTTGTTAACTATTGCCTGATTTGGGCCAGAATTTTAAACCTGATCATAATATACTTCCTGTTGCCATGATGCTATAAAATCAGCAGGGCAAATGATCTGACATGAGACGGCTTAGTTTCTGTTTGGAGATAAAGGAATTTTACCTCATCAGTAAATATGTAGAGTGCCAGCATGTTTATGACGATAACTGGCTACTAAACTTGCGATTTTAACCAATCTAACAAGTTAAAAAGGCTTAATTTACAGCTACAAGGAAAAGAAAAACTTGCAGGCAATATAATCAGCTCAGTTAATGCTTTCAAAAAAATACAACATATGCAATAAAAGCTATAGCCTCATCGTTTTTCAAAGTTTCAAAACCTTGCACCAGAGCTGCAAAAGCAGCGGTTAGCGTTGGCAAAACTTGACAGTGAGCGTCATACAGAACAGTTTCATCATTGCCTGTCAAACTTTGGCAAACAAAATTTAGCTTTAATGCGGCTTCTCCCTACTTCAGAATTTTTTACTAATTAGGAAAACTTGGGCAGATAAGGTTTCTTTTGAAAAAATAGTTCGGTTTCTTCTTAGACTTGTTTTACTCTTTAAGTATGGATGCATTGCCCTGGATCCCAACCGAGGGGGGAGTAATAACAACCCAGGAATCAAAAGATAAAGTTCTTGAGAAATGAAAATATAATTTCTACCCAATTATCTAAGTATTAAACACGTCTGTTTTATCTAGGCAAGAGACAATAACTTATTTATGCTGATCATGGAGGGTAAAAACGTTCTCTTGATACAAGTTGTAACATATTAAGTCCTCTATCAAGACTAGATTAACTCATATCATTATGAGTATTTATCATAACTCAAGTTATCTTTCGCAGACACTCTCAAGCTCCTCATGTGCTTGCCTTCTTTTATCTTCTCTTCTGTGTGTCTATCATCAGTAGTAAATATTAAATATGTTACATAATTAACCACTCATTTTCTCACTATATTTTCTCCCTTTGTATAGATACATACCAGCTAATGAACCCTTTTTTATGTTATCTGTCCATTGTAATTGTGGTTTGTTTTTATTACTCCCTTCCCTTATGTCTTATAAAAGATATATAGTCCAGATATTTGCTCTGCTACAGGCATGAAAGTCTTTTCGTGGGCTATACGTATGTCGTTAAAAAAATGAAGCTGAACTTCAACATGGAGAAAACAAAATAGTGATCCAGAAGACCTCAAATAAACATGCAAAGGAAAGCAGTTTCTATTTATGTATAAATTTCCGTTTGTAACTGTTTTCCATGTTGAACTTCAAAAAGCAACTTTTACAAACAAAAGAGAAAACGGTTTTTCATTTTTAATTAATGTACTTATTTGAGCCGGTTCTAGTATTCCATGTATTAGTTTTTCATAGGTTGCTTTTAATGCTTGACTGTGATTGAGAAGATACAACTCAAGTTTCTCTACTGGTTGTTAGGTACATCATGTCATTGGCTACTTTGTTGTGGATTCATTAAACTCTACGTCTGTCAAAGAATTTAAGGCAGATGGAGGTAGCTTTGCAATTGCCTATGTTTCGTGGTTTGGAGACAAAGGTCTTTTGTCTGGGTATATCGAAAGAAAATATAAGAACAAGAGAAAGTAAGAAAATTTTTTGAATTATGTTTCCATATTCTATTTAATTGACCAATTTATCATTCTACCTTTTGAGGTACACATTATAGCTTTTAGATATTCGTTAGAAGTCTTTTTTGACTGAATTGTGTACACGGCTATTACAGCGATAACCTTTTTTTTAATTTGGTTACTGATACACATTTCTATATTTCTGGTAACAAATATTTTGGTGCTAAGATAGAATATTATAGTAGACCAACAGAAAGAGAAAAAAGTACCACTTCTGTTAGAGTTTTGGTAAAAAAGTGTCCAAAATTGGTCAAATATAAAGAAAACTAATAATATATTTCATACAGAGACTATTTCATGGTTATTAAATGATTGCTAATTATTAAATGCTGTAACAAACCTATATGTCTAAGATGAAGATAACATTGAATTTTATTTAATTACAGTATAGTCAGAGACCGAATACTTCACTAAAATCTATTTGAAATTTATTTAATTTGCACGTGACAGTAGTAAGACCTAGAGGTCATAGATGAATATTCAGTGTAGTAGGAGTAGCAGTAGCAGCAGAAGTAACAATAGTAGTAGTAGTAGTGGTAGTAGTAGTAGTAGTAGTAGTAGTAGTAGTAGTAAATGGAAGCAAAACTACGAATAAAAAGGAGAAGAGTACGAAAGATTGTAATGATTATGGAAGTATCAATCATAGTAATAGCAATAGTTTAGTAATAGCAATAGTTATCGTTGTGGTAGTAGTAATAGCATCAGTGGTAATAGCAGTATAAGTATTATTAGTACTTTTAATGGAAGTGTTTGCGGGGGTATGATATTGCAATAAATGTGTTCCTTCTGTAACAGCCAACCATTTAAGACATTACAGAATATGAAAGAATCAAACTGATAGTTCAATCTTATCTTATTCCATTAACTATTTGTGTTGAGAGTTTTGAGCGTACCAAAGAGGTTTGTATAATAGTGTTATTCTTTTTTTCTATATTTTACTTGCCTTGTTCATATTTTTTGAACTTTCAGCTNTTTTTGACTGAATTGTGTACACGGCTATTACAGCGATAACCTTTTTTTTAATTTGGTTACTGATACACATTTCTATATTTCTGGTAACAAATATTTTGGTGCTAAGATAGAATATTATAGTAGACCAACAGAAAGAGAAAAAAGTACCACTTCTGTTAGAGTTTTGGTAAAAAAGTGTCCAAAATTGGTCAAATATAAAGAAAACTAATAATATATTTCATACAGAGACTATTTCATGGTTATTAAATGGTTGCTAATTATTAAATGCTGTAACAAACCTATATGTCTAAGATGAAGATAACATTGAATTTTATTTAATTACAGTATAGTCAGAGACCGAATACTTCACTAAAATCTATTTGAAATTTATTTAATTTGCACGTGACAGTAGTAAGACCTAGAGGTCATAGATGAATATTCAGTGTAGTAGGAGTAGCAGTAGCAGCAGAAGTAACAATAGTAGTAGTAGTAGTGGTAGTAGTAGTAGTAGTAGTAGTAGTAGTAGTAGTAAATGGAAGCAAAACTACGAATAAAAAGGAGAAGAGTACGAAAGATTGTAATGATTATGGAAGTATCAATCATAGTAATAGCAATAGTTTAGTAATAGCAATAGTTATCGTTGTGGTAGTAGTAATAGCATCAGTGGTAATAGCAGTATAAGTATTATTAGTACTTTTAATGGAAGTGTTTGCGGGGGTATGATATTGCAATAAATGTGTTCCTTCTGTAACAGCCAACCATTTAAGACATTACAGAATATGAAAGAATCAAACTGATAGTTCAATCTTATCTTATTCCATTAACTATTTGTGTTGAGAGTTTTGAGCGTACCAAAGAGGTTTGTATAATAGTGTTATTCTTTTTTTCTATATTTTACTTGCCTTGTTCATATTTTTTGAACTTTCAGCTTCACATCTTACAATGGAGTAATTTTTGTCGATACGCAACAACTGGTAGAGGAAATATACTCAACAGTTGGACGTTATGATCGTAAAATCTTACCCCATGAAGAAATAACAAGAACAGAGCTTGTTCCTGCACAGTTTTATTGTATCGATGGCTGTGGAGGCAATGCTACTAACGAGGCCGATATAAATGAGTTTCCTCATGGGACATGTGTTCTGCAAGACGTGTGCAAGTAGGTTTAGATTTTTTAATATCTAATTTTGAACAATCAACAAGAATATCCTCCTTCTTTACAACTTCGATATTAAAACTTTTTTCATAAAGCTTTTATTCTAAGGTACAGAAGCAATTTTAGACAAAAACCCAACTCAGTTATATGCAGTCATAACAAAGTTGGTCAATTCATTTGCACTCGATAAAAAATGTTTGCATATGAGAAAAAAAGTAGGAGTCATTAATGAACATACATACCCTATTCTTAAATTACACAACCATCAAATATGATTTGATAAAGTTTAATTTGCCTTACATATGGTTAAAGTAAACTGCTGTTGCCTCATTTTAGATTACATAGGAAATTAAGACAAAAAGGTCAACTGAAAATGGCTTTTTTTAATGGATTACGCTGAGGTACTAATAGAAACAGACCACTTATTTGTGTCTAAATATATAACAACTGAAATTCACTTAGTTCTATGCAATGCTTTGTGTGCAGTGTTGATTAATTAAAGTTGAGAAATTATTTTTAAATGAGTTATGTCAAATTCATACAAAAAAGTCAGCAAAGGTTTGTTTATTCAGTTCCAGTTGGCCTAGCCTCTCAGATCGTAAAATGCAAGTCACACTGGACAAAATTACAACTGATGAATATTCCAATTGTGTTGGCGTTCCTCAAGGTTTTAGTCTTACTTCCTACTTTTTTCCTTTTTCACATAAATAATTTTCCTGGTAACTTACTTCATTTCATCAGCATTTAAGTACCTTATGCTCTGGGATTGACCACAAAGCAACTGGTCAGGCATAAGCGAAACATGGAGAAAATTTTGAGTTTGACCTTTAGGCTGTCACAAAATTACCTATGTGATTCTTAACCATTAATCAATTCTTGTTTTTAAAAAATCACTGTGGTACTGACGTACAAAAATCGAAGTAAAAACTATTATTATTATTATTATTCAAAAGAGCTGCTCATTTTCATTGCCAAAAACTTAATTATCCGTTGTCGACAAGTTGTCTTGCAGAAAAGGTCAACCGAAGTGAAATTTGGCTGCGTTCATCCCACTAGTTAAGCCTGCGACCGAAACCACTTTTGTTGGTTCCTTTGTTTGCTCAGAAGAAATTTAAGTAGCCAGCAGAGACCTGGTGAAGGATAGGATAAATTGGAAGTCAATTTCAAGAAATCGTCCAACACATGCTAGCATGTAAAACGGACGTTAAACCGAATATGATGATGATGATGATGATGAGTACAGCTGTAGAGGATCAGGTTCAAGGAAATGATTGACAAGAAGAGGCTAACAACAAAAACAAAGCAATCCCAGAGACTTGGTGCTTAAAAAGGTTACATGGTTGTCTTTAAAGCTGAAATTATTTATCCACTACAGCCTGGCATACTGCTAGAAGAAGTATCAATGAAGTAAGATATTAAGAAGTTTTTATTNCATTAATCAATTCTTGTTTTTAAAAAATCACTGTGGTACTGACGTACAAAAATCGAAGTAAAAACTATTATTATTATTAATATTATTCAAAAAAGCTGCTCATTTTCATTGCCAAAAACTTAATTATCCGTTGTCGACAAGTTGTCTTGCAGAAAAGGTCAACCGAAGTGAAATTTGGCTGAGTTCATCCCACTAGTTAAGCCTGCGACCGAAACCACTTTTGTTGGTTCCTTTGTTTGCTCAGAAGAAATTTAAGTAGCCAGTACAGCTGTAGAGGATCAGGTTCAAGGAAATGATTGACAAGAAGAGGCTAACAACAAAAACAAAGCAATCCCAGAGACTTGGTGCTTAAAAAGGTTACATGGTTGTCTTTAAAGCTGAAATTATTTACCCACTACAGCCTGGCATACTGCTAGAAGAAGTATCAATGAAGTAAGATATTAAGAAGTTTTTATTTTGAAAAGGTTGAAAGATAAATTTAGAATAATTTGTGCTGAGACAAAAAGCACAAAAAGCTGTTTGCAAAAAAAACATAATATAATATAACATAAACATAATCACTCTTGCGATAGTAATGCTTTAATTAGATCTGGACATAAAGCAATACATGCTTTAAGTGTACACAAGAGCAGATGGTGAAAAGGTGAAAGATGCAATTGTTTCTTTTCTCCAAGACACGTTTTAAAGATTAGAGAGTATGGCATTCAAATATAAATGTGTTGTAGCAGAATAAAAAATAGCCTAACACAAAATTTTCAGCCAAATGTCTAGAATGATATTCTTTGTTTGTTAATAATATCATACTCTAACAATTAGAGGAGTTCAGAACTTTTGTTGGTGAATACACCGGCATTTTATAGTTTGACTTGAAAAGATGCCATTGAGTTTAGGTTATCGATGGTGGTATTTTAGGAAATCTTTAAGTAATACTCTATTTCAGGGAAAGCTAAAGAGATAAAATTTGACTTTTTGATAAAAGTAACTTATTCATCTGGATGATTCACAAAGGAAGAAGGCGACTACAGTAAAGAATTCAAGGGATTCTAAATGATCCACAAAACGAAAATGATGAGTAAATTGGTGAAGAAAAAGATAGCTTTTTGCGTTGACAATCATTTTAGCTGTGCGGTCAAAGACCACTATAAAAATATTGACTTCTAGAGAAAATAAAGTATTACAAGAAATACTTATCAAAATGTACTTTTATTATGACTCTAAAGACAACACTAGTGTGGTTCAGAGATGTTAAACGATACTTATAGAGTAGCAGAAGAACTTTATTTTTTGACATTCTATTGGTAAACTTTGTAATGAAAACTTTTGTGACAGACCTTACAGAAGGTACGTCATTCTGTAACTTACTACGTCATCTAACAAGAAGGAAAACATTTGACATTTAAAGATCACTAAAAATAATACTTACTTTTTTACTTTTTTATGATACAAAAACTAACATATGCGATCAATATTTTGTCTCATGACGTATTACTATCCCAAATATTTGAAAAAGGCATCTTTGGTAAGATGATGGGAAGTCATCTATTGCTCTCTTCCAACATGTTACACGAATGATTTTTCCAATCAACTTTGTAAGCCCATCCTGCAGGACATTTCTTACTTCTTAAATGCCCGTAAAAATCAATATTTTCTATTAAATACTGATAAAAGGTTCTTTGTTAAATTCAGATTTTATTCTCTGAATGTGTATTTTTATTAAAAGGTCCTATATTACTAGCTAGTGGAAGCAACGGACTATGCAAATTCCGAAAACAGCTTCTAAAATAATATATTTCAATTTTTACTTGACAATGATACAGTATTTGTATTTTGTTTTTTAAAGTGATACTATGTCAACAGAGTAAATGCTAAAATTTACTGCGTTGGAAACCAAAAAAATTCCAATGAAACTGAATTTTGTAATCTTTGTACAATAACAGACGCCACATGTAATCTCAGACCATTGATTAACTTACTGATAAAATGACCTAATCATGTCTGTTTTTCTGAAAATGGGTCTCTAAATTCCATCCCAAAATAATTATCCCTACTGTGTAAATTTTTGTTTAAAATAAAAGAAAGTGATAATTTAGGTTGATTGAAATATATTGTGTTCAAAAGGCATGTCCTAAAGCTTGATGGGCTTAACTGCCAACATAAGCCCTGTCTCACAGATTACCTGTCCATTTAGTAGCAGGCGATGCTGTCACTGTTACTTATTCTTAGAATAATTTTAAGACGGCTATACTCTTGACAAAGTTTTATAGGTTTAAGAGAAGTTTTTTAATTTTTCAAAAAGTTTCTTTAATTTCTAATGACATTTTTTCTCAGATGCAAACAGTTTGGCGATGGAACTTACATGTATTCAGGAAAAACGTGCGATACTCCTGTCTGTAATCAGGGATGCCAAAAAGGAAGTTGCTTAAGGTAGGGAATGTGTAGTAGAGACTGCCGATATTTCTTCTTACCAAATTTGGGTGTAAAGCAGAAATCCTTTCTACTGATAAAATTTGAAAATTCCAGTTTCTTCAGTTGATAGGAGTATATATACCTCTACTATAGTGATTCCCAAACATTAAGATACATATTATATTTATTTATTTTATTTGTGTTGTTTTAAGGTTACTTATGAAGCATCTAGTACTGCCCACAGACTATCCTTGTTACTGATTTACATCTGTCAATTAAAAGGTGATGTTACTTGGCTTAGTATTTTATCCTTATGATCAGTGCTATGTGATATACTGAAAACGGAAGGATAAAAATTTTCTCTGGAAAATAAACTAGCATGGTTCGAACTAAAACAAAAAAACAAGAACAACTGTAAGTTAACCCGTGTGATAAGCATCAATGCCTTTAAAATTATTGAATAGTTTTTATACTTGCACTGCTTTTTAATTGATTCGTGATAAAGAAATATAACATAATTCTTTTTTATTCAGACCAAATAATTGCACCTGCCTGTCAGGATGGTCAGCTTCTGATTGTTCAAAAGCTATATGTAACAAGTAAGTTCAAAACTATAAATTTATTTATTTTTATTAGAATCAGGATGTATTTTAACGTACAAATTTCCGCTTCCAGTCCTTTCTTTTCTGTACCAGTGAATTTCCCTTTCCCAGGAATTTTTTTTGAGATTTGTCTTTTTGTGACTTTGGGTTCAATCATTCTATCTCGGTTAAGTTAAGTTGTTTATTGGTGATATGAACATGACTCTGGATTCTAAAGCTGATCATGAAGTGGCGGTAAGAATATAGTATGCACACGCTTTGGCATTTCATAATCAGTTATAATAGGCAAATATTATTATAGAGTCAAATGATTATGGAAAGTCTTCTTGCAAAGCTCACAGAAATAAAAATACGTAAAGCTGACAAAAACGGTAGAAAGTGTTTTCACTTTTCTTAAATGTAAGCAAGAAATAAAAGCAATACAATGCAATATAGAGGATTAGGGCAGTTTCATTTGGAAAAAGAGCAGAACAGAGCTTTTTACTCTGTTGACAAATAAGGAGAACATTTTCCAAGTTGTCAAAATGGGTTTTTTTTAACATGACACCATTCAAAGGAGTATGAATTGGCCTAAAGGCAAATGACGAACGTGCCAAGAAGAGAAAATTAAATATACCTTTAAAACATGTGATAGAAAGAGGTCTTACCTATTACAATTGCAAGCTCGAATCATTTGTTATTTTTCTCTTTTTCATTAGTGAATCTAGGTAATGCCATTTTATGTTGCTCGAGTGCATGTCATTACAAAAAATTTTTAAAAAAGTACTAGCTGGTGATTTTTGCCCACCTCTACACTTATAGCAAACAATATTCATTGCTTACATCATAACATTATTGCCAGTGACTCAGGAACATCATAATGACATTTAATAACAATAAATTTTACTGGAGTATGGCTATTATGATAACAAAAACCTGATGATATTGGTGATTTCTTTGTTTAATGACACATTTAAAAGTATGCCTTTTACATCAGACCAAACACCATCATGTATTACGTATTTTGTAGAAATAGACATGTTTAGGAAGACTAAGTTGTTTTTGAATACAGTAATTAAATCATTGGTAGACCGTATAGATACGCCATTTACAATTTTTGAAATAATGACTAAAAGAAATATTGTTTCAACTTGGGAGTTTTAACCTAAAGGCCGAACAATAAAAATTTGTCTAAATTCTTTATTATTTACTCATTTATCATATATTATATTTAGTTCCGTTTTTCAAAAATAAAAGCAATTGGCACCTTGTGATGTAAACAGTAACATGGTGTAAATAAATGGCTGGAGCACAGGCTTGGAAAACAGAAAAGTGGAAAATAAAACATGGCAAGATTCTATAGTAACAAATTACATTTTCTGAAATTTACAGTTTTTTAAACTTTATGGCACAACTTATTTAACTTTTAATTGAATTGCATTATTTTAGTTTTAGATATTGTTATGGACCCTGTTGACCAACGCTCCTCTTCTATCTATCTCAGAGTCTCAAAGAAAAATGTACTTCAAATGATCTTTTTCACAATTTCCATGTATTCTCTCGTGTTTGCTGGTAGTTTACTTTTCCTCCTTTCTTTTGGCGTTCTGAAATAATAAAATGGAGATATTTTTTTTGTATCTTTGTTATTGTTTTTATCTTTTTTTTATTATTACTTTGTGGTTGTTGTTCATTCATTCTATTCTTTAGCCGAAAAAATTACCAACAGAAGCAGGCAACAACAATTGACTAAAGATGTCTTGGTTTTATCTCTTCATTCCTGTGGCATTTAGAACGTTGAGCTTTGGTCTCTTTTCCAGTTAGTTACTGTAGCATTTTGTGATTATCTAATTTCATACTCAAGCAATACTTAATAATAGCAGTAAGTCCAAAAGTGGGTCTCATCAAAATCAATTCTTCATCTTTTGAAACAAATTATAATTTACTTCTTCTACCTGATTAAACAAAATAATTTGTTAGAATTATCCTCATATTTCTAACTTGTCCTATCCTCAGTAAAAATATCATAGCAGAAAGTAGTCGAAAGCTCCAAGAACAAATCAACTTTTTTGTCATACTGGTACTTTTAAGTTTGTATGGAATATTTAAGCTTGTAACAATAAGGTTTGCTACACACAACTAATATTGGATATCTTTTTTTTACTTATTTAGCCCCATTTGTCACTCTACTGGTGGTGATTGTGTTGCTCCAGACACTTGTGTATGTAAATCAAACTACTTTGGTTATGGATGTGCACAGGAATGTACTTGTAAGAACGGACATTGTAATAGTGGTAAGTACTTCGAATAAGTATCAAGTTGTCCAAAAACCTTTCAAATCAAACAATGTCGTCAGCAATTTAATCTTTTTCAAATAAAGTAGGACAGCTAATGGAAGTTAACAATTAGGTGAAAGATAAAATGTCAATGAATTTGTGCTGACATAAGTAAATATAAGGAATGAACTCAGATAGTTAAGCAGATACCTTAACCCCAAAACCTCAGCAATATAATTCTAGGACATTGGAACCAGGAAAACCTGTGACATGAAAACAGCTCTAATCAACCTTTACCTTTTCGCAACAAAAATATTTCCACATCCCTTAGGACAGTATGAAAATAAATTAAAGAAGAAAAAAATGGGTAGCAGTTCGTAAAACTGGTGA
The DNA here is from genome assembly GCA_003991215.1 of Morbakka virulenta. Taxonomy (NCBI): domain Eukaryota; kingdom Metazoa; phylum Cnidaria; class Cubozoa; order Carybdeida; family Carukiidae; genus Morbakka; species Morbakka virulenta. Next base: position 1,996,331 of record RDPX01000069.1, on the reverse strand, counting down.
CTAGTCATTTACCAAAGCAAATAGTAGCTTATCTGCATTATGTCAAACTGTAGTTGTTCATAGAGTTGGAAGACAGATAATATAAGGTTAAAAATTATAAGTTATTATTTTAATATTAATACTGATATTTTATTATTATTATTATTAATATTGTTATTTTTGTTATTATTATTATATTGCTTTTTAGTATTTTTCATTTACTTCTCTATTTTTTTCTTCTTTACTGTGGTAAAATCAGTGCACCGAAGTTACACCAGTCGAATAAAACTGGCCCAATTAAAATTAGAATATTTTTAGAGTACAGTGCCAATAATGCTTTTCATTACCTTCAAGTCTGTGTAATAGCATCACGAAAACAAATCAGTGAAAACATTTTAAATTTAAATAGTGTTTCCAATATTCTATATAGCGACACCTCCTCACCACTCTTCTTCAATGAGGGCGATGTGAGGCAGAAAGAGTCTGCAGTCCCTTTATTTAACACCACCTCCATCGTCAAAGGGCTCGGCCGCCATAGGGATGGTCTGAACCTAGACGATTCTTTAGAATATCTATTTCAATTTTTGATTTCCTGTATGACAGTTGAAAACAAATGGATGGTCCCCTGTACAAGACAGACCGAATATCCAGACCCAAGATTGACTCTACATTCTAGATTGAAGACTCCACAGGTGTTAGTACTTGCTCTACACAGACCCCCAAAAAGTGCTGTTTTCAAAATATGCTGTTTTCAAAATATGCTGTTTTCAAAATGTGCACTTTTTTAGCTTACAATAATGTCAGAGGTCTCTGTTCCAAATTTTATTTTGTGAAAGCTACTTTTCATCCTGACATGCTGAAGGTGAAGTTTATCAATTTCTTGGTAATATTCCGGGATTCTGTTTTAAACAAAAGTTTTTCTAATGGTGCAACTAAATTCACAGAATCGGTTCATGTTGGTATTGAAACATTTGCACCCTGTCGTAGTTAAAAAAGTATTGCTTATTGAAATTTCTTCTTTGTTTAGTTCAACATGACGAAACTGAAGAAGCTGGGGTTTCTTTCAGACAAGCTAGTGGTGCTTCTAAAGGGTGATTTGTACTAACAGATGTTGTCATGCCAAGCGAGATTGTGTTGTTTTGACAAAGGCTTGGAAATTGAGATTTCTAGAAAATTTACAATAGCGCTCTGAATTTTGGAAAGTCTGTTATCCCTTTACTCTTTATCGTATTCGATTTTCTATATCCTCTAAGGAAAAGGCTTTTGTTTTTGCTAGGTTGTTTTCTACCAATTTTCTCTCAAATGACCTGTTGAATGACTTTTTTAGCTGACTTTCCTTAGCAAACTGATAAAAATTTGGACTCTGTAACTTTTCTAATCAGGGTTGATTAGAAAAGTTATTCATGGGTTTGATTAATTTAAAGATCATATTCCTGATTTGATTTCAGTAGTTGTCTAGAAAAAATGTGCTCCTGAGCTATCTTTCTTGCTGTCCAATAATTTTTCATTTTTCAATCACTTTTCAATCATTTACTACCGGAGTCCTGATTTCCGTCTTCCTTGAACTTTTTCAGCGTTGTCCATGCCTTGAGAAATGCAGATTATCAATTTAATCCTGGCAAATATCGACCTGTTGTTCTTTTTTGTGTCTATAGTAAGGTATTTAAACAAATCAGCAGTGAACGAATACAATTCTTTCAGAACCAGCGTGATTTTGTTGATGCTCAGTACGTATTTAGAGGATGTCTTTATACTGGAGACCGTTTCACGTAATCATGGAGTATATCTATAGGTTTAAAATTAAGGCTGCATTTTTTATGAAGCTTTCTGGTTATCTTATTTGTGAAAGAATCTTTGGTATCACTGAATCCTTTCCCTCACATCTTTAAATGTGTCACGATTCTTGGTCTGAATCAATTTCTTCTTTACTTCAACGATCTTTCTGGTAACATATTTTAGCCCTTCAACTTTTATGCTGATGACACTACCTTGGCACTAACTTCGACCTATTAAGTTAGAAACGTGTCTCTAGAAATCCTCTAGATTTACAAATATTTTTATGCCTGCTGGTATTTGTCCCAACCTGGTAAATTATGGAACTGTTTTTCGGTTGATTAGCTTTTTTACACTCTCGACTAAATATTTTAAAGTCTAATACCAGAAGAGATTTTATGTTCTTTTAAATTTCATTCTAATTTTTTCTTACATCTTGCATCATTTTTATTTCAAAGTAACTTCTTATCTAATAATTGCAAAAAGTGGAAAAAAATTTCAAATAGAAATGCAAAGACAGTACATGGTGTATTTGAAAGTTTGCTTAACAGAAGGTGGGGTGTACAAGAACGTTTCAGAAATACTAAATATGGAGATGTAACCAAGTTGTTGATGGTTAGCTTTCCACCAGGAGCTTTTTAGCTTTGTAACTCTTGCCACGACACGTATTGCACAGCTCCCACTGGATTTTGTCTGAAAAACGAATAAATTGAGTTTTGACATGTTTTTGGAGATACAGCTAGAAGAATACAACCAATGAATAGTAAATAATAAAAGATACGAAGGAAATAAATCCAGGGAAAAATTAAAAAAAATATTTTAAAATTAGTTGACAAACTAATTTATTACAAAGTATATTTAAAAATTGGCTACAGCTACACTGCATTACTTTTGAAGATATTTCCAAAAATAAGTTGGTTATGAAACAGGTTATGTAAAAAGGCAAAATGATTAATATAATAATCCTGTAAATTTTGTTATACCTCTCTGGTGATATTTGCTCTCCCCTTTTTAATACAACATCTCTTGGAATTTTACGCCTTTAGTTTTTGCTTACTATAAAAGCTAAGCAAATGACAATTTTTCAACTTGAGAGACTGCTAACAAACACCTCATGGAACAGTAATAGTGCTTTTGATCTTTTGTTCTTGGAATTTTCCTAAAGGAATCTTTCATGTAGCAGATAGCTGCTTAATTTACGTTAAATATATGTTAAACTTAAAAATTTAGATGCCCCCAATTATTTGTGATGGATTATAATGCATCAAACTCAAAACAAAAGAAAAAATAAAATATAGAAGCAAGTAAAACAACTTCGTCAAAATAAACAGTGGGAGAAAGCTTGACTTCTTCCATTCCTTTAATGATAGAGAAGTAAAGGAGCATAATTAATCAATAATTAATTAACAAGGGCACATAGAAATAAATATATATGTAACATAAAACAGTGGTGTTCAGAAACAATCAGATGCATGTATTATTGTAAAACAAATATTTATGATTTAAATATTCTGCTTCTTTTTGTCTTTCTTTTTAAGTAACCTGAGGTAAATTTTCTATGTTATGCCTTGTAGGACAAAAAGGCAGTGGAAAATGTTCAGAATGTCATTCTGGCTACATTGGTGATAACTGCGATATTTCTTTGTATGCAGTTGTTTTTCCTGTAATATTTGGTGTTATAACCATTGTACTATCGCTGTTTTTTGGAGTACGTTTCATGGTAAAAAGGTAAATACAGTTTTTAACAAATTTTCAGTTATATGAACTTCTTGTGATATTGAGACTTAATAAAGATTGTGCATTTTGTTATATTACAGAACACATTTAAGCTGATGCAACGGATTCCCAAAATTGACATTTTTCTGCTTAGTTAAAAAAATTTTTATTGACTGATCCATAAAAAAACTGCTCGATTATAATTATTCTTTATCATTTTTCACCAAAAATCAAAGTAAAATTTGTGAATAATTTTGGTAGAAAGTATATAATCACTTTTTGTTGGTCTTGTTTTACCCTCCAGGTCATTCCTCACATCAATGATTTAGCAGAGAGTAAGGTCGATTGACATCTTTTACAAAAACGTATTGATTCTCGAGAGCGTAAAGAGCTTGCTGCATCCTTTGTTCAGAGAGTTGAAGACAAGTGAAAAATATGTGTTTTACGAACTGGCCAAAGAAGGGTAAAATGGGATAATAAACTATATTTCTTAACTAAGTAAACGTATGATGTCATGTGATATCATGCTTGAAAGAGTTTTAGACAAAAATCAGTAAGGAATACCACAGTCGAAGTTTATAACAGAATGAAATATAATTTAGATTCCAATACTTTGTGGCCAGTCGTTTCTACAGTTCGGTCTATCCTTAATTTATTGGTAGTAACTAGAAAGTAAAAAATTTTTTGCAATGTAATTTAATGCAAGATATCTTTTGCTGTCTTAAACTAATTTGTTATAAGTTTAAAACTGTGAAACTGACATTTCTTTCTTTCCTTAAAACAAATATAAACACAAAAGTTGAAATGGCACAATTTATTATTACATTTTCTTTATTAGAGCGGAACTCAAAGCAGCTTTGCATAACAATGACTGGATTGTAAATTGGAATGATATCAAAAGGTTTGAAGAGCAGGTTGGAAGGAGCAGTATGTTTATGTCTGGAATGTCAATGAACAAATCAATGGCAGACAGAAACAAAAAGTATATTTTTGTACCAAGCATCTATTTATTTCTTTTGTTCATATTGTTTTATGTATCAAGAAATCTTTATTCTGATCTGATGCATCACAAATTTTAAAAAGTATTTAAATGGCATTGCTTCTTTTTCTCAAAGGTATCATTATTTTCTTTCCATCTAAGAGAAGTTGTTGAGATTATTACTTTTTAGTATTTTTCACGATGAGAACAAGTTATCAAATCACAAATAATTAAACTCTGAAAAGCTTGCTTCACATTTCTTAATATTTGAAGAGAATCTTGGAGTGAGATAACTTTTGTTTTCAACCGATTCTGTAACATAAATAACATGCCTTTTCCCCTCTACCTAACCAAACATGTGATGTGCTACAGGATATCCCAAGACTTTATACAATTGCAGGGGGCAAATAAGAGATAAAAATATTTTACTTCTACAAGCCTGATTAACATAACGTGCTAGAATATATTTAATGAAAAAGCTAGCTAATTTTGGTATCCAATAATAAGATATGTAACAACAAGATCTAAATTCTCAGACAAAAATAAAATCAGTCTGTCTCAAAGAACCTAGAAAGAGCTGCTTTGAAGTAAACCAGGTACATTCAGACCTGCGAGCAGCTACCTGTAGAAGTAGCTGCAAATGTGTAGGTTCATAAAAAGGTCAAGTTTGACATTGTATTTGGTCTATTAAATTATTTCATTTCCTAGTACTGATCTCCTAATTGATATTTCTCCTGCTCTTCTGATATTTTATTTTGTGCAAGTAAAAAAAAGGGATGAAATAAGGTAAAATACATTGTCAGTTGACGTGTACTTTCAATTCATTGTAGCTAAAAATTCTGGTAAAAATGCTCTTATTAAAACGGAAAGATGGAAAACCTTTCAAATATTTTCTTTATTGGAGATTCTAAATTAAAGAACCTGGATGAGTTTTTGTTAAATGACAATGTATTTTCTTCTTGCAACCTGTACATCATTAATTGAATTTATTTTTATCATAAAAACACAAAAAAGTTTGGCTTTGTCCTTTCTTTGCTTTTTACACACGAAAATGCAATATTTCTACCTAACAAACGTTATAGCAGTAAAATTCTTACGATAGAAAAGATATGAAAGCTTTCAAAGAAAAGCTGAAAATGTGTAAACTACTTAGACTTAAAAAGGAGAAAATGATGAACTGATTAAACTTGCTTGATAAGTAGTAGTATCCTTTTTTAAAAACAAATCTATTCACCTATCAAAAGCCTATAAAATATAGTATTAGTAACAGTCGTACAATACTTATCTTTTTTAAATGTTTCTAATTTACAGGAACGCAAACATGGATGCTGGTACATGGAATGGAATCGATATACACTTTCAGGTGTTTTTTCATCATTTAGTTTTTTGTCCATGAAATAACTTTATGGTATGGTACCTTACAACCTTACATCATTATATACACACACACACACACATATATATATATATATATATGTACAGCAAAGTAAGAGCTTTTTCGTAGAGAGCCATATGTATGCAACAGAGGAAGAATAAAGTAAGGCAAAGAAAACAAGTAATACCACTTAATAAACATAACTTGAAGTTACAAATATTAAGTACTTTTACTTGTTTGTTTTGCCTTACTTTATATATAAATATATACATAAATAACTATATTCGCTTCTCCACTTTTGTATTGTTGAGCATTCGTGAGATTTGTGACGGTTTCCGTTGCGACTATGCGACTCTCACTGTTCTTATGGTGGTTCCAGTACTCTAGCTCATTACAAAATCTCTGGCTTCTCAGTTTGAGGATGCTGNATATATATATATATATACATATATATATATATATATATATATATATATATACATATATATATATGTACAGCAAAGTAAGAGCTTTTTCGTAGACAGCCATATGTATGCAACAGAGGAAGAATAAAGTAAGGCAAAGAAAACAAGTAATACCACTTAATAAACATAACTTGAAGTTACAAATATTAAGTACTTTTACTTGTTTGTTTTGCCTTACTTTATATATAAATATATACATAAATAACTATATTCGCTTCTCCACTTTTGTATTGTTGAGCATTCGTGAGATTTGTGACGGTTTCCGTTGCGACTATGCGACTCTCACTGTTCTTATGGTGGTTCCAGTACTCTAGCTCATTACAAAATCTCTGGCTTCTCAGTTTGAGGATGCTGAGCACCGTCCCACATTATTATCTATATGGCAATCAATGCGGGGTTTTGTAAAGGATACACACATTCAGTGGTTCCAATTTGCACTAATGACATGTTGATCTGTGAAACAGCGAAACACGTCCATACAGACCGCACTTTATGTATATATATATATATATATATATATATATATATATATATATATATATGGTACATTCGATTCGGTTAACCGTATTAGAGTGCTCGATACATATATGCAGAGCGTAATAAAAGATATAATAAGTTGGAAAGAATAAAAAAACTACAAACTGAAATGGATAGTGTAGTTTTTTTATTCTTTCCAACTTATTATATCTTTTATATATATATATATAGATATAGATATATACTCCCTAAATTGTACATTGTTTTGGTTTTTTCAAAGAACTCTTACAAGGAAGGTCTAAAGTGAACCTCCACTCCTAAGCCTTTTGACCTTTTAGGAGCACAAGTTAAAACAGGCGCTTTTGTTTATACTACAACTAGATATACTACCTTGTTTTGCTTTTTTCTCTACCACGGATGACAATAGTTCAAATATCATCTTTAAAACTTTTAAAATTGTTGTGTATGATGCGATCTAGTTGTTTTATAAGACCGAGTAAAGAATGTACCATATTTGACGAAAGAAAGAAAAAAATAAAAATTAGTGATCAAGCACACACCTACAAATTACTCTTCCTCTTCTTGTAATAATTATTAGCTCAATTAGATAATCAGACAAATAAATAGGCAGATAATTAGAACGATAGAGAACCAGTATTTTATGTAAAATTGAACTTGTTAATTTTTTTAGAAAATTGAAAGGGATTCCGTTAGCCTTACCGATGATGTTCGAATGGACGTAAAGATTATGAGAGACCTGCAAAACACAAATCTGATTAGTTTTGTTGGGTGCTGCATCAACTCTCCCAATGTAGCTATCCTTACGGAAATAGCTCCAAAGGTAAGGATGCATTCTATTCTTTTTATACAAGTAGTTTTCTTGCTTGTTTGACAAACTGATTTCACTCGAGTTTATCACTCGATATTTTTTTTAAATGAATTTTTAAAATGTATGCTGTAGATATGAAATAATTATAATTATGTAGAATGAGGTTTTAAAATTTACTATGTTACTTAAATTTAAATCACAACGAAAGTGCATACAGTGTTTACTTTTAAGAACTCAATTGCAACTTAAGGAAAATTAGAGTCATCATATCCTTGAAATGAATAAATAGTGAGTCCATTCAAAATCTCGAGTTGTTTTTCTAGAATGTTGTTGTCACCACTTCAACAACTTTGATACTGCTTTTCCTATCATATCTGACCATTCTGCTGCACTCTTTTACTCACTTTTTATTTGTAGCCTTCGAGCCTGAAGAATGTAGGACACTAGTTTGTTGACCAGACGGTCAGGTCCCTTTGAGCTATAGATATACACCTCCTGAGACTGGCAATTCCTTTCATAAAAAGATCAAGCCATCTCTGTCTAGCTTTAAGATGCTCTTTGGGTTTGTATGAAGACTCCATCTGGTCAAATATCAACTTTGCGTTTTCCAGTATTCATATACGATATACTTTGAACTTTTTGTCTCTATCTCTTGATGTCTGTGATACCACTGGCGCTAAAAATATCTCCAATTCCTTAAACCTTGTGTTACATCTTAAAACAAGTCTTGACCCGATTTTGATATATAAATCAAACTCAGGCACCGGCGTAATTGTTAACAGAAAAGATCTGTTCTCTTCCTCAGAGTCCTGGGTTCTGCTTGATTAAAAATTCACAATATTAAAGGCAATTAAAAAAATCACTAGATTTTATTAGTAATATATGATCAAGGAATTTGGAAAAATATTTAATGAGAATTTTGACATTAATAAAAAAGATTATAATAATAATAATTAATTATTATTATTATTATTTCATACTATCTGCACTTGAATAGTTTCCAGGTGTGCGTTTATTCCGTCTCGGCCCCAACTAGGGGCTTAGAGACGGAGCACCTTTCTTAAGATATGGGCTGATCCGAGTAATGCCACTATTTGTATGGATCCAAGAGTGCTCCCCATCCTTAGTTTTTCTAAGGCTGGTCTTAAGTTAGAGCTGATTGTTCCTAAAGAGCCTACAATGATGGGGATTACTTCTGATGGTGCGTTGTGCAATCTCTCGATCTCTAAAGTCAGATCTTGATATTTTTCGATTTTAACATTTTCAGTATTGAGGATATTAGTGTCAAAAGGGA
>RDPX01000069.1:1964349-1985138 GCA_003991215.1 Morbakka virulenta | reverse complement strand
ATAAAACAACGGATTCACCAATGTGTAGGAAATGCAAATCCGCACCCGAGAGTGTACAACACATTATTAATGGCTGTACTCCGCTAACTCAGACTGAGTATAAAGCTAGACACGACAAAGTAGCATGCAGGCTTCACTGGGAATTATGTAAAGCCAATGGAGTGGAACATGCTGACCGTTGGTATGAGCATATACCACAAACCTGTCAAGAGAATGATAACATAAAATTCCTATGGGACATGACCTTTTTCACAGACCGCAGGCTAAAACACAACAGACCTGATATAAGTTTATTTAACAAGAGGGAAAGAACTTATAGAAATAGAGGTTTCAATATTAACATTATTGGATGAAATTGAATAATAACCATTTTTATTTAACATTATTCATTTGTTTAAAAGCTTTGAAATATGCATTAGGGGAGAGAGTGAGAGGGAGAGAGAGAGAGAGTGTGTGTGTGTGTGTGCGTGTGTGTGTGTTAGTTCCGCTCTGTGAATCTTGTGCATAGGACAGTAATAAAAAACGTTACTACAAAAGGAACAAAACAGACTTAAAGGGAAATGAAGATTCGGCTGTTTTTAAAACTTTCAAACAATTACTTTTCTGTTTATTTTGAAAAGGCATTAGTCCTATTTTGTGTTGTACGGGGTTTTTTCTCTCTCCAATGCTCACCTAGATTTTGTTACTTTAAGATCAAAAGAATAAAAACCCTGTCAGCAATGTTAATAAGAGTACAATGATTATTTCTTATCTTAGGGGTCTTTAGACGATATCTTGGCAAATGAAGATATTAAGCTGCCCTGGAACTTCAGATTTTCACTTCTTAAGGTAATTCTCAAAATATCAAAAAAACTCAAAAGCAAATTATTTTGGTATTGAGCCAATTTTTACCCAATGTAATTAAATTCACTTTATTTATTTATTTATTTATAATGAATCTTTATACAGTATAAAACCCTTCAACAAAAAGATATGCTGTTATCAATGTGCGTCCTGTCCACTTGAGGGAAATCTATCACCTGTACTTATGCGTTCTTTTCCTGTAGCTAATATTGCAGTGGTAGAAAACAAAGAAATAGTTGTATGTTTAAGATTCTAGCTTTATGATTCTCTTTGGGTTTGAATGAAGAATCCATTTAATTCATTTGTCCCAGGAACCTGACTGTTTCTGTAATGACACCCAATCATTAGATATAATAGAGCAAGACAACGTTAAGAACGTTAGTCTTTGTTAAGTAGTACCTGAGTTAAATTTGGAGATGAAATCTTAATGCAATCATTTCAAATAGTTCCTACTCTCTGACAGCTTTGCATGGAAATGACAGAATTTGAATGGTAATTTCATATAAATAAAAAATGAATGTTGAACAATTAAATTTTGCATATTTAATTGATACTTCAAATGAATAAAATAATTTTTGCTAAAAACCTCATTTGTCCCATGAAGCTAACTGTTTCTGTAATGACAGCCAATCATCAGATATAATAGAGCAAGACAAAGTTAAGAACGTTAGTACTTGTTGAGTAGTACCTGAGTTAAATTTGGAGATGAAATCTTAATGCAATCATTTCAAATAGTTTCTACGCTCTAACAGCTTACATGGAAATGACAGAATTTGAATGGTAATTTCATATAAATAAAAAATTAATATTGAACAATATGGTGAATACTTAAGGAAAGAGTATTCTTGTGATGACTTTATGTTACATTTTGTTGTTAATTTTGTAGGGGATCTGTAATGGATTAGAATACATACATCGCAGCGAAATTGGATCACATGGGAGGCTCAAATCTACTAATTGTTTAGTAGACAACCGTTGGACTTTAAAACTAACTGGTAAATTTATCTGAATAACACTCTATTCTTGGTTATATTATTTTTCATCTAATACACATGATCAAGTTAGCAAATATATACTAGCAGCATACGATCTTCTTTACTAAAACAGATAAATAGTTTTTAAGGAAAAAAAAATTATTAGAACAGGAATTCTTTGATTATGGGTGCTAATACAATAAACTTAATTTAATTGGAATATAAGAAAACGATAGGAATGTATATGAAATTGCTTCACCACTTGACAAGGTTGAGCACTTGTGAGATTACTGCTATGCGGCGTTTACTGTTCTTGCAATGGTTTGACCACTATGGGGCATCACAATTTTTAATCCTTTAAATTTGCGGATGCCCAACACTGTCCGAAATTATTGCCTTGATGACAATTGAGGCGGAGCGAGTATGGAATGTAAATATTTTGATGTTTCAGCCTGCACTAATGAGCTTTTGAAATCAAAACACCTGTCTGCAGGCTGAACTATATATGTATATGTACTGAGGAAGGCTGTAAATTAAGCTGAAATTTCTGCAAGAAATTACTTGTTTTTGTTTAAGTATACACATATACTTGTATGATAATATATATTTATGATAACACTGGGTTAACGTATGTCCGGAAAAAGCTGTCGTTTTGGAAAACTGCCCTCTCCTTATCTGTCAGTGATGTCAAAGGTCTTGGTTTCAATTTTTTTTCTTCTGAAAGCTATCTTTCATTGTGACTCTTCTCATATTCTTGCGCTTTGTGAGACAAGCTTGAGACAATTTTTACCATGGTTTCGGCTAGACTCGACAACGTATCTTCATAGCCTTGCTATTTATGCTCGATACTATTTACTAGGTATTAGAGTACAAAACCTTGAAGTTAGAGATACCCTTTAATGTGCTTTTACTGTCTCTTCTTCAGGCCACTTGTTGGTTATTTTTTTATGTTGGTGTCCTTCTTATTCTTGTTCAGTTATTGAGATAGTATCCGACTCCGATGGAAAGGCTCTGGACAAGGTCATACTGCTGGCATCTATGTCTAAGTGACTTCAGTGCCTATCCCTTGGGACGAGGTATAACATGCATTTTTGCTCTTACATTTAGTCCTGCACAGCTCTTTGACTTTCTCACAAGTTTTGCTCATCAAGAGGCAGTACAACTTTCTCTTTTAGATCTCTTTTCGGCTTCTGCTTATAAGGATTATATGGTTTTATCTTTACTTCGTTGATATTCTGATCTTCTTGTTGTCATTGCTAAGGTCAAGATATTTGATGTAGATCGTGCTAGCAAACCTTGTCGTCATAAGAACTTTGTATTTGGTCAGGCTGACTGGAATAGATTTCATCAATTTCTTAGAGATTTTTCTTGGGATTCAATTTACAAAAAATTTCGAATCTGCAAAAGAGATTTGGGTTAGTATTGACACAAATGTGTCTAATCATAGTTTTAATGTCAAAGTCCTTTATTGATACCCGTTGTATTTTACTACTGAACTAGTCAACCTGTACAAATATTAATGATAAGAATAAAAAAATACTCTCAAATCTCATTCCTGTACATGCTTGGATGTTTATTGTTCTTTTGGCATCGTTTTCTGGAAATGAAAGAGGTACCGTTAAATAGAAAGCTAAATCCTTACCTCCCTCTACCATTCACAGACGCTTATTCTGATGATATTACTGGTGATAGTTGTTCTCCTATCGAGGAATGATGGACTCGGAAGATGATTGGTTTCTCATTTTCTCCAGATATTTTTAATTTCTTATATTCAACCTGTTGGTTAGTTTGCTTATAGGAAAATTGATTCTGTGTGGGCATTAAGGTATCTTACCCCTAAGGTCATTTTGTATCCCAATTTCTCACTTCGATATTCTCAATTGAGTTCCGAGTCGTTCCTGTAACTTAAAGGTCTGAATCCTGTCACTACTCTGATTATTGATCTATCAATGGAATGTGCGTCTTATAGGTATTACCACGGAAAGTGTTTTCATTAGCTTTTCCTGTCGGTTTTCGCTCATTTTGTTATATATCTCATGACTCGCTTTTCTGTCTGCATGTCTTCATACTTGTACAGTTTTGGTATCTCCCTGAAAAAACTTTCTATAAATGTAGTTTATTTAGTCAGACGGTTAAATTGTGATACTCCCCAGCTTTTTGAGTTCTTTGCTCCTCTAAACAACTTGAGTATTCTAAAGTATAACGTAAACCCATATCTCTTGGCTTTGCCATTTTTTGTGACATCTTTTTCTCCTTCACTTTTCCATTAAGGGCTTTATGTCTCTTGTGATACTAGGGTGATGAAAATGATTCTCTGTAACTATCGTTGAGGTTTAGACAGCAACCTCTAATAAGCCTGTAACTTAGACGCAAGTTAGGCAGTGTAGTAACAATAGCGAAATGAATTATCTCATTTTATTAACTAATTTGCTAAAATCCCGTCATCTAAAGCAAAAAAAGCGAACTCATCTTTTCTGCATGCATTCACTGATGCTATCCAACTTTAATCTTTTCCTGAGATCCATGTAGCTTAGCCTGTCCTTCAGGGTTACATTACACATCCACCGAATCATTCTCATGTCATTTCTCTCCATGCAGCTCAGATCTTCAGCTTTCACTGACCATGTTTCGCTGCCATACATCATGACACTCCTTACACATACCTGGTAGACTCTGCCTTCGATTGGAAAAGATAGAACTCTGATGATTAGAAGTGGCAATAGTTCACGGAACTTACTCCTTCTACTCCTCACTCTTGGAGTCACACTTGCATCCGCCCCTCCACTGGCATTTATGGTGTCACGAGAAGTCACCAAGGTAACAGAATGTCTCCACCACTTCAGTTTTTTCACCATCAAGATGCACAATTGGAATTTCAAGATTGGCGCTTAGATTTCCACTCACACACTTTTTGCAGTTAAAAGAGGGCTTTTCTGACAACCTTCCTTTTATCACACTGCACTTTTTATGCAAACAGTGCTTGCATGTGACACAAGGGCTCAGATCAGGTCCCTGATGTACACTAACTCCCACATTGAAACTGTCAGTAAAAGAGCCGTTGATTCTCACGGGACTCCTTGGATTCTTGTACATTGACTGGACCAGTTTTACGAAAGACTCGCTTGTTCCCAATATCCTCAAAGCTCACCAGACCACTTCTTTTGGAACTCTGTCAATAGCTTTTTCCAACAAAGGTAAAGAAGATGTTCTTTTCCTTGGCCAGATACTTTTCCTGCAACTGTCTTAGAATGAAAATGGTATCAGTTGTTCCTCATCCAGGCGTGTAACCAAATTGCATGTTGCCAATGTCTATTTCATTCCGGATTTGTTTTTCAATGAGCCTCTCAATAACTTTCAACACTTAGAATTAACTTTAATCCCCTTTTATTTCCTCTAAAGCTAGCTAAAGTAAAATTTATCGAGAAAAATCAACAAGTGAAGTTCGATTCCACATGACACATAATATCAGAACAGATTATACCATTTTTAATAAGATCAGCAGAAGCGCATTTCTCATCACTGAATATACTAAAACTTATTTCTAAATAAAATTTGTAAATTTATAGACTCTGCAGTTTTTATTGGGTGAATTGCACGAAATTTGTGAAAGGGGTTAAGTTCCTTTAGTTTGTGTGCCTTTAGAGATACCCAAAGGTTTTCAACGTCGAAGATAGATATTGCAAATTTTATTTTTGAAAATAGTGGTCTTGCTTAGGTACGCTTATACTGCAATCTTTTGTAGATGAATCTTTGATGCTCTTACCACCTAAGTTATTAATACAAGGTGCAATGTTGAATAATCAGGCGTTACTGCAGAAAAGGTATTTACCTCAACTTACTTTATTGTAAGGGGCCAAACAAACAATGCAGGAATTTACTTGTAGTGTATGCATTTCATTCTATATTCTGTAGTAAAAATTATATATTTATTACACGAAAGGATATAGAACTGTTCAGAAAAATAAATGAATGAAACTGGCAGAAAAGCAACTCTCTTAACGCGATACAGAATTACATGTATTCCATTTTATTAATAAAAACTACATGGATGTGATAACATTGTGCTATTAAGACCTCTCTTTGTTATTTAAGGATTTGGACTGAAGACTTTTAAAGCAGGGCGTACAACTACAGGACGGTTTGTTCCAGGTGGTGTTATTCCAGATGACGAAAATTTGGCCGATTTTGGGTAGGTTTCTTTTATGGTGTAGAATTAGAGGGACAAAAGTCCTGATTCTAGTGTGAATAAAGGAATGCCAGGTAATTTTAAAGGTTGCAAAATAGACAGATTGGCCTCCATAGAAGATATGCCTAATATCATGATAAAATAATTATGACGCAATAAATAAGATTCGTATGGAATACCAATGATTTGTAATCCGCTTCATACACAAGACATCCTTTTAAATAAATGACTCGTGGTACAGAGTATGAATGTCAATAGGAAATAAAATGACACTATTTGATCGGAAGTCAGGGTATTCATTTGGTCCAGTTTTTCTCATCGATGGAATTCAATTGAAGTTATCTCTTTTCATCGTTTTGGTCCAGACAAATGCCAGCATGTAAAGAATTTGACTAACATAAGAGGGATTTAAATTGCAATATTCAAATCTAATTTTTTTTTATTTCGCTGATTTTGTTAATCGCTATGTTACTAAAATGCTTTGTTGTGATTTTCCGTATGTCTGTGTCTTTAAAAAAAAGCAAGAGTAATGTGCACATTTTTCTTAGTCTTTCAGGCATGTTCAGCCCATTCAAATCTTTGAAACAAATTTCCCATACAACTTGAAAATCGTTCCAGTCATATCTTAAATTAGTTGCTGAAATCCAAAAATACATTTTAGTTCAAATTGAAGCATCCTTCTGAAACCGCAGCTTAGTAATGAATGTCATGATAAGAAAAGTGACGAAAAACATGTTCTGGCCAGTCCAGCAATTAGTTTGAAAAATTTAAGTTAATGAGACTAAGCCACAATCAAATTTATTAAAGATGACAAATCAATTTAACTAAGTCATTTTATAATAAGTAGTTTTACATTGAAGATTCCAGTTAATGAGACTTCGCCATGATAAAAATTAAATAAAGTTGAGAATCCATGTTATTAATAATTAGTATATTTTGAGATCATCAGCTAACAATTTAAAACAGGAGTGGGAATTATCCAACGAAATTTCAGATAATAACGTTACAGCCGTATTTTGGCTAAAAAAGTTAATAATACTCAGGTGAAAATTGAATAATTGAAATAAATTTAAAAATGGTTAAAGCGGGGCTCAGCACAAATGTAATGGTATTGAGCACTTATGAAAATTAAGTGTAAGTCGATCCCTTAAGATTAGAAGGCTTACATGAATAGAGAGATCAAAGCTGTTTTTAACCTGATACAAAATACGAAAGTCTTTTAGGACGCTCCGGGTCACATGTTTTTCGTCGCTGTTCTTATCATTAATACTAAATTCTGTTTTGGGATGTTAGTCTGCATCTTTCGAAAAAATATAAAAACGGACAATGGCAAATATTGGCAATAGAAAGCTAATAAAATCCCAGAGTTATTAACTGTCGGTGTTGCTTTTTTAATTTCAATTCCTTATTGATATCACTTTATTGTGAGGAGCCGTGGCTTAATGATTAGTGCAGTTGCACCGTAACCAAGAGGTTACCTGGTTCGATTCTCCGAGCAGGCGAAAAGAATGTGTAACCTTACAAAAGACAAAAGCCATTGGTTGGCGTCAGGAAGGGCATCTGGCCAAGGATTTCCTCACTGCTAAGACAAAACCCCTCTAAGGGGCATCGTTGGAGCCCCAGTTATTGAGGGAAATGACGTTAAAACGACAAAAAAATTGATGTCATTTTATTGAGCTCAACTGACAATATCATTTGTTTTCCTTATTACTTATCAGTATATAATAAAAGAAATAGACAAATTCTCTTTTTGTTTTTTCAAGGCCAAGAAATAAACAATCTTTTGTAAGTTCAGAATTCAATTTATCCAATCCTTAGAAAAAGTATAACATCAGGATGGAAAAAGCATTCAATATATTAGTCAGGTCTTTCACCTGGAGCACTGTTAATGGTTTTTGATCAGTTATCTGCTCTCATCTTGCCTACGAGTTGTCTTTTGGCTCCAGTTTACCCAGCATAAAAAGTTGTCTTCCGGTCTTATTCTGGTAGGCTTTCTGACATCATTAACTCCTTATTCTAAGATTCTGAAAATCTTTTCTTTATTTCAGAGGACTAATATGGACAGCACCAGAAATTTTATCTACAGGTGTATATCACGGCGATCATGTTGGCTACGGAACCAAAGAAGGAGACGTATACAGGTATTCCAAAGTTCAAACTACGTCAAGCATATTTTAATACTAGAATAGTTTAAGAACAATTTTTAGAAAATTGGTATTGACGTTTACAGTCAGAGTAGAAGATAAGGTTTTCAATTGAATTTTTCTCAAAGCTTTAGGACCCATCGTTACTTGTATTCATTTCCTATTTAAAGAGGAATTTTTTCAAAGATGGTGTTTTCGTCGATAGCTTTTGGAAAGATTGCCTCGCCTGTTGTTGCTCTATTGATTGAGGATTCTTAGGTATTATTTTGTTTTACCTTTAATGGCAAAAAGAGAAAAGTCCAGTTACCACTACATCTTCCCCTTAGGAAGCTTAAAGCGGCCTTGTTGAAATTAATGAACCAGTTAGAAACTTCTCTACTCAGAATAAGTGAAGGGTCTAATTTTATGTGTTCAAAGATATTGTCAAAATAAGTGGACAACGAAAGCATACAAATTGGTCATAACAAAAATAAAACAGATTAGAATTGATATTAGCATAAAAATTGTTTTCTGGAAACTACGATGTTGGTAATAATAAAAGCGGGCAAACCTAAGAATGCCTGAAAACTCAAATTATCGTCAGTCTTTGCAACAAACGTCAAGTTCGCACTTCCTTAAGTTTGATCACTAAGGGTGAAAACAACTGTGGAATGTACTATAGATTAGAACAATGTTTTGGGGGAGAAACGTCAATTAATCAAAGGATGCACTGGCCTATCTACTCCCACCCTGGTTTGACTCCTTCCAAATATACTTGAAGTGCTCCTACCTATTCCATTTTTGTATGTTGGTATGCTACATCTTATCCATCCTTAAAGCTCCAAACCCTCTTTTTAGTTATTGTGAAAAGGAAAAATACAAAAGGGTAATTGGAACCCTGAATCAAAATTTCTAAGACAACACAGAACAAAAGCCAAAGTCGCAGGCATCGCACTTGTAATGTGAACTAGAGGTACCAAAAAAGAAACCAAAGAAAAGCGAAGAAAAAAAGATACAAGAAGATACAAAGTTCGTATTTAAAAAAATTAGACCAAATATTAAAAACAAGCTCTTGAATAGAAATTCCAGCTTTGGAAAAATATTTCTCATTAAGTGTAAATATATATTTGTTCTATATTACTCTTGAAAAAATAATAAACAGATAATGACAAATGTAATTTTTAATTTGTAAGCATTTTTGCCATGGTGTATAACATTCGTACTGCTTCTGTAAATCAGCAAAACTGTAATAGTGGAATACCTATGATTTCTGGTGCTTATATTAGTCATTAGACAAGATAAAATCTGTTAAAGTTTTAAAGAATCCATTTGTTACCATTATTGCAGTAAAATATTTCTTTATTTTTTCATGATAGTTTTGGCCTTATTATGACTGAGTTATGTACTAGAGAACACCCATTCCATGACTTACTTATGGAGAAAAAAGATTTACTTGATTTAGTGGCCAAAAGAAGAAACCCAGAAGCTCTAAAGGTAATTTTTTACCATAGAGGATATTCAACAAATACAAAATTACTTTCAGCTTCACAAGTTGGGGAAAATAATTTTTCTGTCGCTGCATTAAACTTTAAGTGCTCAATCTAAAATGATTGCTGTTTTCATTTTTGTGTTTAATTTTATTTCATACCTATGAATAAAGATTCGCTTATTCTTTTCCTTTACTTGAAAAGTGTGTTTTGGTTTGAGTTTTGTTATCAATGACTCATACCTTGTTATAAATGGAGGCAAACTGTTGTAGCATTGTACTTAAAATGGGCAACATGTTTATGCATTCTAGTTCAGTCTTTTGCATAGCCCCAAACCGTTTGTCAGTATTGTCAGTTCAATATTTTGTTTTTACTAGAAGCATAGTACAAAAAGTGCTTGAATTTGGAAATTCTATTCATACTTACGTTTAAATAGATAAATTTTGTAAGCCTTGTTACTATTGTTAAAAATATATCCAACTAAAATTTTAGAATAGTAAAAAATATGTTTACACTGAACTGGATTCGAACCAGTGTCAATGGCTATCATGACAATATGGCTTCCCTCCAGCTAAAGGCGCCCGTCTATTATCAGATCATTTTTTGCAACAAAATCTTTCACTTTTATATTATATTAATTTGACAAATAAAATGTCTTTCAAGTATCAACAGTTGAAATTAGCATTGCAAGCCAAAGCTCTGATTTTATCTCCTCTCACTAGGGGTTTATTAATTACACATTTTTCTTTGACAACAAGTGGTGTTCGTGCTGGTCAGATTTGTTTGAAATGGTCTTCATTGAATCTGCTATCCTATAAGCAAAAGAGGCAGGGAACTTTCGTATAACCCGCTTATTTCCCTTGCAAATAATCATTTTTAAGTCAAACATATGTTCTACTCGTGCTTCCTATGTTTGATAAGAGTCACAACCTTTTCTATATCTTCATATTTTTCTTTTAATTTTGCTAAGTTCCCATTTGGTATCGAGCCACATAAACTGTCATTATGCATCAACATATACTCATGAATTCGTTTGGAACTATCTAAAAACAAGCGTCAATTATTTGCATTATAAGATTAAACCCCATCTTAACAAATCAAGTACGTCGTAATTATTTATTGAACTATCTTGTCTTCTGAAATATTTAAGAAGTTATTCTTCTCTTTTTTCCGTAAAATGAAATGTATGTGTTTGACGAAAATAAGGTTTTTCTATTTAAACCTTGAAGCTAAAATTTCCTCATCATTTTTCTGATAAAATTAGATCCCTCACAAGATCATTTAACTCAGCCTGGCTCAACTTTTGCTGATCACTTTCACTTATAAATACACTGGGGTTCACTTGTTATCTGACTGCTCAAAGAAAGTGCATAACAACATTTCCAGGGACATTTTCAAATCATTCATGTGGTAAAAATCTCTCAAATTTTGGAACGGAAATTTCATTTGAATCTAGCACAGGTCGTATCGCAGTCTCGAAACTTGGGTGCTCGATACAATGTTTATTTTTTTTAGTGAAGCCCAAAGCCTTAACAAAACAGAACAAAAGAATCGATCTTATGGTTAGTAGGCCCTCGCCACACCTGAAATGGAAAGAATTGTGAACTTTTAAAAAAGAAAATTTGATTCATTTAGGCTTTTGTTTATGTATCTAACTTACAATTACATTCAGGTAAGTTACAGTCAGGGGCGGCATGGAACGCCTCTGAAATGTTACCATTCTCCAGCGAGCAAAGGGAGCATAAGGGAAGCATTTAAAGAAATAATAGCTTCATGGGAGAGCATATTGAAGTGAAAGCATAGAGAGAAAATAACTGATAACTGTCCGCTTTATGCAAAATGGAAAAGTAATAGCGCAGCTGCATACCTCTTCTGTTTACAAGGGCCAAAACCATTCGATTTAACGTCATCAATGGCTTCCAATACCAAGAATTTGCTGTTATCGTGGTTAGAAACAAACAAAAAAGTCGTAACTTAATTGAAGGTCACAAAATGAAGGCTTTAGGGATTAGCAGTCAATTATCGCTGTCTTCAAATGAATTGAAAAGAGAATGCATAATATCTTTCTCATTTCAAATGCTTGAAAGCAAAAAGAAGGTACTTTTTCCCTGACACACCTTTGGCGCAGCAACGTATCCAGAAATTCTATTTGAAAAAAGGTGTTATTACAATAATAACTCTAATACTACACTCCGCTGTCTCTCATTATATGTTACTAATGACCAAATTAGTTTCATGAAATCATAAAGTTAGCATCAGAATTCCAAATGGTATTTTCAAATTCAAACCTTTTGTCCATTGTCGAGGTCTTTTGTTGCATACAGTGCAGTTTTCATGTAGAGCTCATGATTCATCTTGATTTCTCAGTTTTATGTCAAGATAAGCCAGGTAATTTTGTCAATTAGTGAGAAAAAAACCCAAAAACTGTATTCCTCTTTCCTCCCCCTTGATATAAAATGACAAAAAAATACTTCTCTAGTAGACACAAATAAAGATAAAAACAATGCACTTTCCCGGATTGAAAAATTGAGAAATTTAAAAGAAACTGAAGCTCTTGAAGTACCTGTTATTTTAGAAAATCCTGATATCCAGTCCAGACTGAATGTGGGTGTAAAACAAAATGATTTGCATTAATATTTTGTTAAAGCTGTATTTGTCTTTGCTTGCTTTCTTCGAATAATGTAGTAAACTAATATTGGTTTTTGAGTGAAAGCTTCTGCCCTAGCTAACATGCCTTTTCCAAGTGATGTGAAGGATAAAAAATATATGATGCTACCCAGGAACCACAACTATGCAACGAATGTTCACATTGTGGACAAATTATCACGGTGGTTGCATTGGTCAAGTTTGCATCTACATAGCTGTCTACATAGGCCATAGGCAAAGAATATTTGTCTTAATAAGCTGGACGGTATAGGGAAGTGCTTGCCAGCTGAGATTCCAATGGAGAAAAAAGATCATGATAGCCATTTTTACACAAAGTAAGAGTATTCAGAAAATAATATAGCTCCTTGTTTTAATAACCCAAGCAATAAAATATAATACAGGCATGTCTAAGCAATAAAGAGAAAATTTGAAAAAATTAATGGAAAAAGTAAAGGTTTGAAATGACGTTTATCAGAAAAAAATCAAAACCCATTGTCTAGAACTAGAACATTAGTCTTAATTTTATAAGTAAACTTTCACAATAAGCTTCATATATATATATATATATACGATATTAGTGGTACATAAAATAAATATTGCAATTAAAATTTAAAAAATTGAGTTGAAAGCTTTTTGCTGGTAGCCAACTGGATCAAGACCCCTGAATAGGAAAACACAAGTGAAGTGAGGTGTTATTGAAACGGAAAACAAAGAGAGGATTGAGAAAGCCAGTCACTTTTTATGACTGGCTGTTTAAAATATTTAAAGACAATTCACAAATTGCCTTTGTTTACAAAGAGGAGGTAATGAACTTGGAATTTTAATTGCCAAAAATGCTTCCAAATGGAAGGAAGACCTTGTTCTTCCAATTACTTTGAATTTTCAATATATATATATATATATATAATTTTGGTTTTTAATAATTTTTTTAAATTGAGCCTCGACCAGCATATACCTTACATAAATGTATAATTGTATAATATACATGTAAATAATTTTTGTTTCCATTTTGTTCTTAATTTACTTGATACATTTGTTCTAATAAACGGCTTCTTTGTAGTTGAAGCATAAATGTCTGAATTTGGACCTAATTGTTTGTAAATCGCAGTATTTAACGTCAGGTGAATAGTGTGAAGAAATCCAAAATTTGAAGTTGAGTTCTATATAATCTCTGTCAGTAGACGTCCTCCAAACGTTGCTATAAAGGTTTTTTTTCCTACATTTTTGTAACTGCAGGTGTGGAATGCTTACATTGCGAAGCTGAATCGAGAAGAAGGGGGCCCAGTTAGACCAGTGATTAGAGATAATGAATGGCCATCTAAATTTGAGAAAAGAAAGGCTATGAAAACGGTAAGATGTATCAAATTTCATCCTGGTACTCAAAAAAGTTATAAACTTCTTTTGCAGCAAATTTTTGGCATTCTATCTAAATTGAAATCCTTAAATTTTACATGCATTGATATTATTATATTGGATAACAAAAAGTGTCTGTGAAGAAACATTATTTTTACATAATTTTATTCTCAACCTTCCGTAGCCAGAGATTTGACCAACCGTTTGATTCAGAAAAACGAATTCCCAGTTCATTAACCTATGGAACTATGGCATTTTCTGGAATAATAAGACAATATATACCAGTTGCTCGTAGTCTTTACGTATAATTTATTTGGTGCTGCAGCTAAAAGGCACAATTGTAAACATGCACCCATGAAAGGAAGACTGGCACTTGTTACGCAATTTTGAATATTTTTTCAGAGCTCTAGTAAAAAAAGCAAAGCAAGAATACAGAATTAAGTTTAAAAGAAGTGATTTAACGAAACCTGCCATAAATTACAAAATTGAATGAAACGTCTCATGAATTATAAACGCGAGACCTCCATGACCTTATTTTGAGTAGGCAACAACAATCAAAGGAACCCAACTGCTATTTTGAAATTTATTTCCCAATTGTCTTGATAGAATTGAAAAAATTCTTGACCAGATGAATTTTATCAAAAAGTTCTTTAATTTTCATTTGCCCTGAGATTAATTTTGCCACAAATCTCATTAAAGTCGTATTTCATGAAAAGATTTTCTCCAAATACTCTTATTTCCTCTGAAAAAAAAATTTCATTTGTCATTCTCAGCATTTTGAACTTCTTATTAAATGTAAAGATTGTGATGTCCAATTGTAATAGTTTACCTGTATTGCAATTCAAACGAGTATAGCGAATATTTCTATTTCATTTATTAATTATTCATTCATTCCCTTTATTAAAAAAACAAAGAAACTGTACTTTTGAGCATCAAAGCTGGAAGTTCTATACGGTGTTTAAGATAAAATAGTCAACTTTCTTAAACTATTGTGGCAACAAAGCAAAAAATGTTTCTCCTTCGGAAGCCGACTTAAGATATACCTTCAATAGCTTTTAATTCTTGTCCCTATTGAAGTACAATTATGCATGAATAACAAATGTCAGTTTTGAACGCCAAGATTTAGGGTTTTTTTCGTCAATTGCATAGAGCGTTGTGAATATTCTATACTGATACTTTTTAGCCGTATTGTCAAAATATTTTAAATCATCATAACATTTATCTTAAAACAATTTCCTTTGCTGCAATATACAGGGTAATATAAAGTATCTATATATTAGTATATTATTTAGTTACTTTTTTGCCTTTGTTTCTATATAACGTTCTTATAGTGTCTCGATAACTTTGTTCCACACACAATTGCAAAATACCCTTAGCTGTAATCAGTTTTAAATGGAAATAGCTGATCTCGTATTACTAACAACTAAAGGTGAATTTATTTCTCACCTGCTCAGTGACTGCAAATTGTCAGGAATCTATTTCCAATACACAGACATGCAGGAGGATAACAGAGGAAAAACAGCTGTGCTTATCGGAACCACGATAACCAGTCATATGTCAATAAATCTCATCAATTTTTCTCATTTTAGTTGATGGAGAAATGTTGGTCAGATGACCCAGGCAGAAGAGCCACCGTTCGTGAATGCCTAAGAGAACTTGATCGAATTGATCCACAACGAGGAGAGCTAATGGATAGATTAGTTACTATGGTATGTTGTTTTTGTCTGTCTGATACAATTTGTGACATGGTAGTAACAAAGCTTTGAAATAGCGATATTTTCATTTATAGTGTAGCAGAGATTTCCTTTAGACGCAAATGTAAAGCCAGAATAGTGTATATTTTCTGTCAAAAGTGTTATCAAACGTTGAAACCAAAACTGAAATATTTGATTTCGCAATTACTTACTTAAAATACAAACTAAAACAATGTATAACTTTAGAGATTTTTGATTTTATACAATTTATAAGTTGAGAGGTATTTAATTTTAAATTCTGTTTGCAATACCTCTGTTTTAGATTTAGTGTAAAATTATTCTGCTTCGTAATTTTTAAATAAAGTCAAAATATTAAAAAACGTCATTTAACAATAACTGACATTATTTTTGATTGTGATTTTGTATAACGAATTTTCAAAATATAATAGCACAATAATATCAGATGAATTTTAATGATAAGTTGCAAGAAAACCTATCCAATAATATTCACAATAATATGCATGATAATATTCAATCTCAGGGTGAAGTCTAGGTTAGGGAATAGGGTTTCAATTTGCTGTGTTTTTTTTTAGTTTTATTTTTGCAAATGAAAGTAAGCTCATGTTTGCTTTACAGCTGGAGAGATATTCAAGTAATTTAGAAGATGTTGTTGCTCAAAGAACCAAAGAGCTTGCTAAAGAAAAGCAAAAAACTGAAGACCTTGTAGCGCGTAAGTAAAATTGATTCACTTTATTTATCATTGACTTACGTCTTACCCTACCTATTTGTCGTTTTGAGCTTGCTGCTAATAACGACAAATAGACAAAACGAAGCCATCTAGACTTTCGCACAATAATTTAGTTAATTTTGATCGCTGATTTTTTTTAGTTAAGAGTTAGAATTACCCTATTAACAATAATTTTATTTTGTATAAATATGATTTTCGCAAATGTTTTTTTATCGCTTAGAATTAAACATATCACATCGGTTCTTATTTAAAAAATCATATAGAATTTTTACTTATATAAATAAAAACAGAAATAGATAAATGTAGTACATTATATCATAAGCAAAATGTTGTTTTGTTGCAAAATGATGTTTAAGAAGGCAAAATCTGGATTCTGTTGAATAGGTCGCAGCTCCAATAATCTCCTAACGAAAACAAAAAATTGCCTTTAAAGTTTGCTTATCAAGCAAACTTATCTGCACCATTTTTGAATTGAAACATGAAACATTGGTAAAATTTACAATTTGGCAAGCAAAGACAGAAACTCAAGTGTTTCTCTTTATTGGTTCATCCAAAAGAAATTCGGCAATAAAGCTTTGAAATAATTATTATGCAGCTCTCCGATGTCCTGTCAGAAACTACAGGAATTCTCTCCTACATATAATAAAAGTTATCCGATTTGGAATTAACTACATTTACTTCTTAGGGGGAAGGGGGGAGAGAAAAAGAACACAGATGTGGGTGAAGAAGTTTCTTTTGAAACAATATACACAAAACAAAAAAACAACTTATATCCATGTTCTTTTTGATTTGCGAAAGACTGCACCTTACCAGACTGTTTCTCATTAATAATAGATTATGTTCACGAAACCTTTATGCATTTATGCAGCTAACGAAAAAGTTGCGTTACAAATCCTGTTACAATTTTCTGTTGTTGTTGTTGTTGTTGCTTACTTAAATTTCGTGGCTTTAAAGACTAACAAAAGTGGCATAAGCGATAGAACGTAGAAGAAAGTGACATTACAAATATCAATTAAAAGTAATCAGCGTCACTCCATTCATCACTGTCACCAAGTCCAAGAACGTTTTTAAACCTCTGACGCTTTTTTTAGTGTCGAAAAGTTTTGATTCTAACAACGCTGTTTTTCTGAAACGAATCGTTTTGAATGGAAATTGACTCTATTTCTTTGAAGGAGGCTGGATCTTCTTGCCCAATTCGAAGAAGAGCTTTAACTCTGTCAGTCCCAAGGGCACGAGTATCAGTTATCATTTTTTAACATAGAAAACGATCTTTCTAATATAGATAGGGTCACTGGAAAACAGAACAGAAGTTCAATCAGAAGAAGAATATTTTACATTCTTCATGTGTACTCGAGTAAAATATTTGCTTCCACGTAATTAGATAATTTGTTCCTGACGGACTCAAAAAAGGTACTGTGAATTTTACTAAATTATGCCAGTCGTCAATTGATTCTGACGAGGCAATTAGGCCGGACTTTTTCCGTATCAGTACCTGAAATCTTCGGAACATGTACCGAATAAAATTATCTGCGAATTCGACGTCATTAAAACCTCGTTTGGCCTTCTTTTCCCAACCTTCAGTATTTGAAATATGCATTCGTGGAACATCGCTTGTTGTACGTACCCGACAAAATTGACGGTAGAAGAGCAAAAATATTCAATGAAGAAAGAAGCCAGCGAGGCTTCTTTCTTCATATATATATATATATATATATATATAGTTCTTGACAACTTAAACGTGTGCTGCAACCGGTAACTCTTGGTATTTTCTATTGTATGACTTTTCTTTTCTAAATAACACATCTTAAATGAAGCCAAGTGAATATTTTAGGAAAGCTCTCATTTCACTTTGTCTGCCAAAAATGAAGATCATTAACATCTGTCATTCTAAAGCAATAAGCTGTACCAATATTAAGGTACAATATTCTTAATCAACATTATTATTGGGTATATTCCTAGGTTTGTTGCAAAAATCAGTAGCCGAAGATCTAAAACAAGGAAAGAAAGTTGAACCTGAGAAATTTGAAGGCTGTACAGTTTACTTCAGGTAAAGTTGAGATTATTAAAAAAATTAATTTAATGACAACGGGAAAATATATATTGTCCTAGTTAATCGAAATCTATTCTATAGAACAACTTTCTGGGACTTGCTGAAGACGTAAGCGATAGTTAACGGGAATTAATTTTATCGCATTGATATAGAGTGAATATAAAGAAATGTTGTCAAAAAAATAAAATAGATTTATTACTATAATAATCATAATTATTAATAAATATTTTATTATATAAGATTAAAATATCAATCATTGTATACATTTTGTACAATATATACAATGCAACTACTCTAACTGTTCCTTATGCTTTAGGTTTTTTCAATGTGATGGAGGACCTGGTAATGAGGAAAGTAGTGATAGTTGTGATTTTTGTGAAACTTTGTTCAAGAAAAGTACAGTTTCACAGCTCTTCATCAATTTCTATTGCTAAGCTAACATAAAGGTTACAAACGTTGGCTAATATCACTCTTGGCGAAGTATTTATTTCTTCAAAGTGGAGGATACTAAAGGAAGAGTGTATATTATTTATTTCAGGACTAAGGTGTAGTGCAAATTCTGTCAATAAATGATAAAAGAAAGCATAGAAGGAAACAAAAGAGCACCACTAACTACTAATGTTGAATAAAAAATTATATAATCATGCCGCCATTAACAATCTAGTTTAATTTTGCTACCAAAGATATCACATTTCATGACATGACAACACAAAGTTGGTTTGCATAAAGGAAGTCATTGTCAATTATTACAAAACATGGATTCTACTATGTTTTTAGTCTCTTTTTCAAAAAGCACGTGGTTTAAAATTTTGTCATATCTATTCAGTTACTGGCCTATGTAAACAATGAATGTAATCTGTTGGATATTTTAATGATTATTTTTTGTGCTTGATGGATTGTACTCAATGGCGTAAACATGTCATTTGTGGATTTTTTCTGAAAAGTAAGTTGCTGGCAAAATCTAGACTTGCTATGAAATTGTTGCTTGCAACATTCCTTTCAGTGTGCAGATATTAGAGTCAGTTCAAACAAATACAAAGAGAAAGAAAGTTTAAGTATTTAATTTGAAAATGGGTTTGACTTCCTGAAACCCACTCTTGTTAGTTCTTTTAATTCCCTCTTAGTCATTTTTATCATCCTTTGTTATGGTCAACTAAAATACACTAATGTTTTACCTTGTTATAATTTTTTCCTTGTAACAATGTTTTTCCTTACCAATATTTTTGTATTCATTATTGCAGTGATATTGTGGGTTTTACATCCATTGCCAAGGCAAGTAGTCCATTACAAGTTGTGTCGATGTTAAATGACATGTATACTTGTTTCGATTCATTGTTGGGAAACTTTGATGCCTACAAAGTGGAAACTATTGGAGATGCCTGTAAGTATATAAATGTAATTTGACCTTGTTTTCAGAAAATGTTACCTATTTCTTATTATATAAGATATTTGTGATATAGTTGCTTTGCTATGGCAGCTTTTCTTCGTTTTTTCATTTTCCATGCAACCAAGCTATCCTTCCTCTGCAGTCGATTTTTAATAAAAAGCAGTATGCTTTTCCTTCTTGCTTGCTACCAAGCAAACTAATCTAGACCTTGATTTTTCTTTTTTTCAATCATATTTGTGTCATTGACATATAATAAACATTCATATTTTAACCTCATATCGCAATGCTATCCTTTTCCATCATACCCCGTATGGTCACTGTACGACATTTAATACATTTCAATATTGCAGATTCTTAGTATACCCTTGCTTGACTGCTTGTCTAATACTGTAGCAAATTTCTCGATTCTGCTGCATTCTGAATTTTTTTTAACTAAGTAAAACTAATATAAATTTCTCAAAGTTCTTGTGCTCTAGAATACAAAAAATACAAATCTTCCTCATTTTTATTATTACTATTATTATTATTATTATTATTATTATTATTATTTATTCATTGCTGTCGAGCGGTGGCGTGCAGACGTCTCTGTACACGGCTCTCGTTTAATCGCAAAATATTTGCCTAATTTTTAAATATTATAAGTACAATTTCATATCAATCTACTCCTCGTCGCACAAGGATTTTATTGGAATAATGTTTGAGTTTAGTTTTCGATACCTTTTGACACTATTTGTAGTTTGTAGTTTCTGTGGAAAGGAATTTCAATCGCTTGGACGCCATGTCTGGAGATGCAAAAAACGGTTACAGGAAAACACTTGCAATCCCAATGGGGAAATTAACTTGCCATTGATTAGGAAAAACAATAGAGACAGTTATACTAGTAATGTGACAGCTGGTGTTAAGTGTTCATGCGGAAAAGTATGTAAAGGATTGAAAGGATTAAAAATTCACCAAAGGAATTGCAGAGTAATTAAAGGCTTTGAGGAAGACACGTTTGAACAAATACCTGAAGACATTTCAAACAATAGTGAACCAACGACAGTATTGTCAAGTGGAGAACAGCTTGAAATTAAAGAGGGAATACGACTCCCAAGGTCAAGTGAACAATGGGAAATTGCTAATTGCTATTTTCAATCGATTTTTGCATCTGTTGAGTTGAAACCTTCGACGATTGACTCTGTAATTCGATTTATGAACGATTCGATTTATGAACACTTTAAACGTACATGCGGCACTACAAATAAGAACTTCGACGAAGGGTACCAAAGGAAATATCAAGACCGCAAAGTTAACCAATT
>RDPX01000069.1:1887158-1944467 GCA_003991215.1 Morbakka virulenta | reverse complement strand
TGAGATGTTTTAAACTGCCAGTATGCATCACGATGGAATACTGCAGTACGAATGGACAATAGACATCAGTGAATATGTCGAAAGTCATTACCGTATCCCATTTAAAATCTATGTTTGAAACACCATCTGTTATTTGTGTGCATTTTTCATTCTTGTGTTGGTCAACATAAAACCTACAACGGGCTCTCGCAAATACATTTCGAATATTCACAACGTAGTCAGCAGATTTCTTAAAATCGTAAGCTTCATTACTTGATTCGATCATCTCTTTTATATTCATGTACAAATATCCTATCAAGCTGTATTGTTTTCGATTCACAGGGGCGTGGTATCCTCAAAACCTGGTGGTTGACCGGAAAAGATGGTTTGGATTTATCTTTGCCGACTCCAGACGAGGACTAAGTCCTTCACCGAAAAAAAGAAAGTTAAAGCATTTAATGTTTTATGTATTATAAGAAATAGCGTGTAAGAAGGCATTACACTGTTGTAAATAAACTATTTAGAGCTGTACATTAACTAAAAAATTCATGGAAATAATTGACTTCTGAAACAAAAAAACAAACAGGATATTGGGTACCAAAAATATCAAATCTTTTTGTCAGCGAGATCTCACTTACTTCTCTCCCTTTTCCTTTTACCCATCATTACTTCATTGTTGCTATTAACTGCATTTGATGGACTTATGGTTACATACATTCATACCTACATACATACATACATACATATATACATACATGCATATATACATACATACCTAAATACATAAATGCATACATATACACATTCAAACATTCATACATACATACATACATACATGCGTACATACATACATACATACATACATTACATACATACATTACATACATACATACATTACATACATACATACATTCATACAAACATACATACATACATACATGCATACATACATACATACATACATACATACATACATACATACATACATACATTGGGCTGAAACTGACCCGTGTAGAATGACGTTATAAAGAAAAAAGTAGCAAGGGAATGATAATTTGTCGCATTTAGATCAGATCTATCAGAATCTGCCGAAAGAAAAAAAAAATGATATAATATATGCTTTAAAAGTCCAAAATTATTTTGAAAACCTATTAAAATTAATTTCGCACTATGTCAATTAATGCTCTGGTACACAAAATTTAATTCAACTGTTTTTCAGACCTACAAACATTTTAATGACTTCTTTATGGAAGGTACTGCTAGGTTAAGTGAATTTGGAATGCATTGACAGCAAAGCAAGAGCATTCAAACGCTTACGGCCAGTTTTGTTACTAAAAGTACGTTCTCGTCTATTTGAACATTGAAAACCATCATTCAGCGTTGACTGCCAGAACAGGGGTTATTAAGACCATCTTACTTACTTTCTTTGCTTTACAAAATGTCTCAGTTAATTTACTTTCCTTTATAAACGAATGCAAACTGTTGACATCCTTTAATGGTTGAAAATTTTTAATTCTATAGATTATTTGTAGTTCTGTCAACAATTCTTCTTTCTGAAACATAGGACAATTTCTTGATGGACGTTCAGAAACGTCTCAGTCATAGATTAAGAACAGAATGAGATCAATAAGTTGAAACCCTTCAATAAACCTTATATTTGCTATTTATTCTGCAAGGGTACAGAAATAATGTTGCAGCCTTGTTTTACAGATAAAAAGGTTTAGTTTCAGGCTTCAGTTTCTTGTTTAGATCTTATATTCAAAAGCTATATTACCTCCGTTATGCAATCTTTTGATCCATTAGAAAATGTAAAAATGCTTGCATTTCTTGGTTAAAACGAACCGTATAATAAATCAATGTGAAGGAAAATCTAATGAAACAAGCTTAAGAAAAGTAAGAAACTGGAATCATCCAATCGCCTTTTCAAACCACTTGCTCAAGACTGTGATAAGTAAACTTTGAAACACCCTTCGTTTCAAAAACACTGCTTACAGTTCTGCTTTTAAAGTTACATCGTATAGCCGATCCTCGAGAAACCCTTTGGAAAGCCAACCCTTATAGAAATGCCCTTCGTTTTGGGTACATAGTAAAAAGGTAAATGACGCTAAGAGATTTGCGAAAAATATTTTTACAGTCCTTATTGGTGAAGCTGTTTGCTGCATGACTAACTTGGGTTGATCTTAATAGCGTGTCAAAACGAAGCATTTGGTTGTTTCCCCCTTAGCTTAGGCTATGATTTTTATGACCTGAGCTCTTTTAAATAATTTCACTTAATCTAGCAGCGGTTACTTCAGATGAGTCATTAAAACTGTGAAATCTTTCAAGTAGATTCCCCTCTTTAAAGTAAGATAAAATGGGGTTTTATAGATAAAACCCCAAGATAAATTTGTGATTCGGGATACATTGTATTGTCAGCTTCCAAGGAAACAAAAATGTCCCCTGTATTTCATTATGAAGCTATTTTCTAAGGTATAGTCGAGACGTTCATTATGGCTATTTTCTTTCCAAAATGTTGAATTCTCTAAATGATCACCACGCTTTGTATCTAAACTTGAAAGTAATTTTATTTGGCACAGAAATACACTTAACTGAGTTCATCTTCTACTTCTTGATGCCCCAGAACTGGACGTTCATGAGGATCACAAAATACAAGGCAGTTTATTATTATTACCATTTTTTTAATCATTTTCAGAATGAAAATATTTGGTAGTTATTTCCCGCATAGAATGACATATGTGTTTACCTTCCACTAAAATAATCCCTGAGGTATAGGTGATTCTCAATTTCATCTTTGTTGTGCCTTATCTAAGATGGACTTTCTTATTCTTCCAACTTTTACATTTTTGGTATGGTGAAAAGTTAGCTTCTTTATACCTTAACTGTTAGCTCGTCTGATAGCAAGTGTCATCCATTTATTGATGTTCTGTGTAGAATGATTTAATGAACTCAGTTTGAGTAATAAAATACAAATCTCTGTCTCGTATGACATAACCCCAGTCAACGGTCTTAGATTTTTCTACTGATGGATTAGGTGGGCTAAGCGTTTTGTAGCCACTGATGATCGGTGAGTAAGGAAACCTAGTGAGCAAAGAAAAGTTGTCAAAAGCTTGGCACCTTCTACAGTGAATGGCTGTCATTGGTCAGGCGTGATTTCACCAGACAATTAAAAAGTGATATTCTTATTCTTAGTTGGATACATCTATTTGTTAGCATTGTTCTGTTTTCAGCAAATTCGCATTTCACACTGTTGGCATTCAGTGGTTCAGTTCTGTTTCACCAGTATGGGTATCGTTATAATGTTCTCATGTTCCGGAAGGTAGAGGAATTATTTATTGGAGTGTCATTAATTTTGATGATTGAATTAGGGTATGGGCCATCAAGATTTTAAACAATTCCATATCATAGTTTCTGTTTTTGAGAGGTTGACATCCAGATAAAATTCTTTGAGGACATTGAATAAAATAAGAACTTTTTGTTCTATTGTGTATTCCAATACAATCGGAATAACCACCATCTAAATCATTACACGTACCTTTGTGCGCTGACTGACTTCGTTGTTGTCTGTTAGTAACTTCGTTAAAGATCAGCTGGCCCATGTCTTGGGCAGGGAGACCTTGTTCCCATCCCTGTCGTTATAATCTTAAAGCATAGTCCCAAAAAGAATTGAGCTGATGTGGACTTTTATTTCCTCCTTCTCTTACACAAGTTGTCGTCTCAAATGAATTTTTAAAGTTTTTTTGAGGACCAGATATGATTTTGTCAAGGATTATAATTTTTCAAGAATATAGATTCATGTTGTGGAAGTATCATCAGGTATTCTGTTTCTAATGCTCTGGAAAAGCAAAGTTGCATTAATGTGGTCATAGTCAGCTGTAAAGTCGACAAAGCAGGTAAAAGACTGCAATGTGATTGGTAAAATATTTCTTGAAATTGTTTTAGTAGACCCAAAACCAAATTGTGTGTCAAGGAGCAGTGATTCATAGAAGTTTGATATTCCTGTTAATATTATATTCATTGCAGTATTTGTAATGATTGAGGCAATCGTGATACTTCTGTATTAAGGTTAATCTTGAGGACTGCCTTTCCTTTTCCAAACTGTATTGATTTCCATGGTTCACCATTGACCAGGTACTTCTGTTTTAGACCTGATGTTTTCAATCATATTTACAAGTGCACAAAGCAATTTTTGGTGATTCCGTGGCAATCTAAGAGTTTCTCCTTCAATATCGTAACAATTCTATTTTTAAGTACTCTTCAGTTGTCGGCTTCTTTTTTCAATGTAACAAGATTATTATTGATGGAGTATATATGGAGGAGGTTATGATATTATTATTATTATTATTATTATTATTATTATTATCTTCAATTTGCAACTAATGCACTGGCTGATCTTAAGCCGTTCTGTGTGCGAGAGAGCCGGTTACAACCAGTAACCAAAGGTCTCTCATCATAGTCGTTCCCTTTCAGTGCTCTAATACCTTTCGCAGAATNATTCTCAATTTCATCTTTGTTGTGCCTTATCTAAGATGGACTTTCTAATTTTTCCAACTTTTACATTTTTGGTATGGTGAAAAGTTAGCTTCTTTATACCTTAACTGTTAGCTCGTCTGATAGCAAGTGTCATCCATTTATTGATGTTCTGTGTAGAATGATTTAATGAACTCAGTTTGAGTAATAAAATACAAATCTCTGTCTCGTATGACATAACCCCAGTCAACGGTCTTAGATTTTTCTACTGATGGATTAGGTGGGCTAAGCGTTTTGTAGCCACTGATGATCGGTGAGTAAGGAAACCTAGTGAGCAAAGAAAAGTTGTCAAAAGCTTGGCACCTTCTACAGTGAATGGCTGTCATTGGTCAGGCGTGATTTCACCAGACAATTAAAAAGTGATATTCTTATTCTTAGTTGGATACATCTATTTGTTAGTATTGTTCTGTTTTCAGCAAATTCGCATTTCACACTGTTGGCATTCAGTGGTTCAGTTCTGTTTCACCCGTAGGGGTATCGTTATAATGTTCTCATGTTCCGGAAGGTAGAGGAATTATTTATTGGAGTGTCATTAATTTTGATGATTGAATTAGGGTATGGGCCATCAAGATTTTAAACAATTCCATATCATAGTTTCTGTTTTTGAGAGGTTGACATCCAGATAAAATTCTTTGAGGACATTGAATAAAATAAGAACTTTTTGTTCTATTGTGTATTCCAATACAATCGGAATAACCACCATCTAAATCATTACACGTACCTTTGTGCGCTGACTGACTTCGTTGTTGTCTGTTAGTAACTTCGTTAAAGATCAGCTGGCCCATGTCTTGGGCAGGGAGACATTGTTCCCATCCCTGTCGTTATAATCTTAAAGCATAGTCCCCAAAAAGAATTGAGCTGATGTGGACTTTTATTTCCTCCTTCTCTTACACAAGTTGTCGTCTCAAATGAATTTTTAAAGTTTTTTTGAGGACCAGATATGATTTTGTCAAGGATTATAATTTTTCAAGAATATAGATTCATGTTGTGGAAGTATCATCAGGTATTCTGTTTCTAATGCTCTGGAAAAGCAAAGTTGCATTAATGTGGTCATAGTCAGCTGTAAAGTCGACAAAGCAGGTAAAAGACTGCAATGTGATTGGTAAAATATTTCTTGAAATTGTTTTAGTAGACCCAAAACCAAATTGTGTGTCAAGGAGCAGTGATTCATAGAAGTTTGATATTCCTGTTAATATTATATTCATGGCAGTATTTGTAATGATTGAGGCAATCGTGATACTTCTGTATTAAGGTTAATCTTGAGGACTGCCTTTCCTTTTCCAAACTGTATTGATTTCCATGGTTCACCATTGACCAGGTACTTCTGTTTTAGACCTGATGTTTTCAATCATATTTACAAGTGCACAAAGCAATTTTTGGTGATTCCGTGGCAATCTAAGAGTTTCTCCTTCAATATCGTAACAATTCTATTTTTAAGTTCTCTTCAGTTGTCGGCTTCTTTTTTCAATGTAACAAGATTATTATTGATGGAGTATATATGGAGGAGGTTATGATATTATTATTATTATTATTATTATGGGCATGTTCTTATTTGAATAGCTAGCGGTGAAGTTACTTTAAGCCAAAAGATTTTGTCTGGTTTCACTTTCTCTTGATAATATATCGTGCTGTTTGGCTTTTCTGCACATGTCCACGTATTGCCTGAGCTCTAGCCTTTTTTATGATATGGAAGTTAATTTTCCTTACCTCTACATCGCTCGAAAGTTTTTTATTCAGCTCAAACCTTTCATATAACGCCTTCTGTTTTCCTGATCACTCCGACCAAATATTCAGTCAGATTTTTGTCGAATATGATTGCTATTTTTGTTCCTCTTACTTCTTTTTCTTCTTCGGCCTTTATCCGACGTCTGTCAGGTCGACTGCTCGACCTGACCTTTTTCTCCACTTGACTCGGTCTTCCCATTCTCCTTCTCTCGCTCCCACTTCTTTAATGTCTCGTTCTATGACGTCCCTCAGTCTAAGCTTTTGTCGTTCTCTGCTCCTTTTTCCTGTCACTTGTGCCTGCCATACTGTTTTTCCGTCATCCTTCTTTTTCTCAAGCACCAAAGTACTACATCACGTGGGAACCAAATAACTGAGTTTCCAATCCTTTGGTATTTCCTCTGTCTCCCATATTTTGTTGCACAGTTCCAATAGCCAGTTTATTCCCTCGTCATCTAATGCCATTACGTATGATTTCCATCTTTTGCATATTTCCACTTCTTCTGTCAATATCTCTCCTCTATCGTTCTTTATTATACCTGTTTCAGTAAGATCCCTCTTTGTTCGTTCCCGTCCCTTTACTACTTTAAAATTTTCTTCTTTGGCTTCCAACTCATTGTAAAGTTGTTGTGGCCCTTGTGCTTTTGCTTTTGTAACTGCGCGCTTTGCAATATTCCTCTGTATTTGATAGCTCGAAAGTGATTCTGGGTATTTATTTCTTTGCCATCGCTTCAAAGTGTCTTTCTTTTTCTTAATTGCCTCCTGGACTTCAGTCGTCCTCCACCATTCATCTGTATTTGAGGGCTTCCATCCTTTCTTGATCCCACAGCCCCTTTTTGTTTCTTCAATAATTACTTCTTTCACTTGGTTCCACACCTGGTCTATGGATTTGGCGGGTGTTAGATTTCTTCTTCTTTGCATTACTCTATTCTTGAACTGGCTTGCGACATCTTAGTCCTTAAGTTTCCACACCTGTATTCTGGGTTTCCTTCTGAGGGTTTTTTGCTTCTTGCTTTCAATCCTCAAATCAGCAACCAATAGTCTGTGCTGTGCTATTGCAGGCCCACCGGGTATCACTTTACAGTTCAAGACTTCAAATCTGTTTCTTCCCCGAAACAAGTATGCAATCGAATCTGACGACTACTGTTGCCACTTTTGAAAGTAATCAGATTTTCTTCTCTCTTAGTGAATAGGGTAATTGTGATAGCTAGGTTGAATTCCTCTGATAACTCTACAATCCTCTCTACTTCTCTGGAGTGGAGTGTTTCCTAGTTCTCATTACTACAGCATTTAAATCCGCTCCTATCACAACTCTTTCGTTTCCCGGTATGGTTTACACTACTGTCTCTAGCTCCCT
The DNA here is from genome assembly GCA_003991215.1 of Morbakka virulenta. NCBI lineage: Eukaryota > Metazoa > Cnidaria > Cubozoa > Carybdeida > Carukiidae > Morbakka > Morbakka virulenta. The sequence goes on along the minus strand of RDPX01000069.1, from coordinate 1,936,882 downwards.
ATAGAAATTATCCTTTTCTTCCTCATCACATACTATCTGGGGGGGGGGCATATGCTGATATTATATTTATAATTTCTTCTCCGGCTCCTAACTTTATCATTATACACCTTTTCTGCTCCTTTGTACAGGCATAACATTATGTTTTTCTTCAGCACTGCAAATTATGCCTATTCCATTTCTTTTCTTCTCTGTTCCGTAACATATCAACCTGTAGCCATTCCCAATCTCTTTTGCTCGATCACCCTTCCATTTCGTCTCTTGCACACAAAAGACATCTATCTTTCTCCGATTCATTGCGTCAACTATCTCTTTGCCTTTAGCCGGCATATCCCCTACATTCCAGCTTCCTATTCTAAAGTTGTCAATAGCCCCTCTCTTTTTTAGCCGCAATCTGAGTTGTTGCGGTACCCCTTGCACATTTCTCACAGCATACGGGAGTCTATGCTGCGCATCGCTTATGGGGTAACCCTTAGCCATGTGTAAAATCGAGGTGTCGAGATTCATAATTCCTAAGTGCCTTGTTTTTATAGTTTGACTGGCAAGGTCTGACGACAAGAAACCTTTGGGATGGTTTGCCTCCAGCAGTCCAAAACCATTCCCGAGTTGCACTCTGGTACTGGCCTTGGTTGGGATCTGATGGTCCTGCTATTCCATCTTCACCTTTAACCTGCGGCACCTTTACAATGCTAAAGAGCCCCGTCTGCTTTTGAGCAACTGGCGCCAGTAGATCGCCTTCGCCCCTATCCCCTCTTAGTATAAACAATATCGCAGTCGGGAACGCCAGGGGCTGGACTTTGGTTACCAGAGGCTATATTTTACGCATGCCATAGAAGTATTTGATAGGAGTAAGAGAGCTCGTCCTTTACACCGTTTTCGGGTACGGTAACTTTTGAGACCTCCTCCTGCTTACTATACTGTAGTAAAACAATTTAAATCCTCCAACACTTGTTATGAACTTTCCACTCTTCCTCTTTGTTTCCTTTACACGTAGTATACAGCCTTTTCTTCTTTCCGTTATGTTCTCAACTTTTTCTACACTTTCTTTCGATTCCTTCACTTTTCTCGTTTCCTTCTTAATATACACGCACCGCCTCTCTTACCCCTTTATGTTTTCCTACCTTAAGAAAAGTTTCCGTTATTTCGGTGGTGACCCAGCGTTGTGGCTGGATTGACCTGGACTGTTTTAATTTTCTCCAAAAATTTTACATTTTGATTTAGCATAGTTATTAACCAAATGCTTTTTCTCGTTCCTTAGGGGTGGATCTAGACTTGACTCAAAAGATTTCAAAGGATGTGAATAAACTATTTACTCATGGCTGGGATAAGGCTCATGAAGGTGGTCATGGCCTACTGCACATCAAAGTGCTCTGTTAGGTCCGAGCTATTTCAACTCAATTTAACAACTAGAAAATAGTCATTAATATGGCGTGCGACGAGAAAGTGTTTGGTAAGGCTTGATTAGAGATTATATGAAAGCACGGAGAAGGTTCACAAAACACCAGCTGAGCCTAAACCACTTGACTACATGACGCCTCGATAACACCAAACAAAAACAAAATAGATTTAAAGATTAATAAGTTACCATCATCAGCCTAGAAATAATGTAAATAATGAAAGAAAGGTCACTGGACCTATATCATTCAATTTTCACCACAGTTGTTCTTCATAATAATTCAGGAATTGAAGAGCTTTAAGTTTCATCTCTTATCAAATTATTAAAACTATTCATGAGTATCTTTAGGAGGAAGGGGGAAGAATCACTGGATAAGTAAAGCTCAACAAATAAAAGCATTTGAATTTACCACAGAGAGGTATGACAGAGCTGACATATCTAAGGGAGTCAGTGCTCTTATTCTTAACAGTTTCACAAGTTCTATCAAAAGACAATATCAATCTCGGTCAAATACGACGGTTCAGCAAAGTTTAAGATTACCATAGAAAAATAAGCAGACTAGATGAAAAAGTACTCCCGAATAACTCCAAGACTTTGGCATACAAATAACAATAGAAATTAATCCCATGATTGCAATTCTCTGCCGTTTCACTTACAGCTGTCACTCCAACTAAAAAACCCTTTTGAAAAAATAATTTTCTGCAACGAAAAATAGAGTATGTTCCAGCTAACTATTTGGGGAACAGAATATTTAGATAAGGGTATTAATTCATATTTAATAAAATGGCAAAACAGTTTTGTCTTCGGTAGGTTAGGCACAACTATATCCATTAAAGGAAATTCTAATCCGAGATCTAACAAAAGACGATTGGATTATACTTACAACAGCAATTATTTCGTACTCAGGCTAATTAAAAGTACCTCTAATTGTGAAGGTTCGGTTGTGTTACATGGTCTAGTGTTAGTACTGACATATTTCATTGGAATAATCAGAACTATTCGCTAGTAGTGGATTCTTACTCTAGATACTTTGAACTTGCTCGATTGGAAAGTCGTCATATGAAGTCGTTTTTTGACCGACATGGCATTCCGTCCATCGTGAGATCTGATTCAGGATCAAATTACACATCAGCAGAGTTCAAAGAGTTTGCGAAATCGTGGTGTTTCGAAGACAAAATGTCGAGTCGGCATTATCAGCAGTCAAACGGATTAGCTAAAAGATTTGTGCAAAGTGTGAAGAAAATGGAGAAACAGAAGCAGAGACAAAAACATTATTATGACAAACAATCGAAATCGTTGCCGCATAACATATAACCTTCTTCTGGGGGGTTCCTGTAAGAAACTAAGTTTTTACAATAAATTAGACTACTTTTGCTTAGCTATGTTTTTCTATTAATTGGTAGAGGAAAAATACAAAAACTGAAAATTAACAAAAACAAATTTATCATCGATTCAAGCCCTGAAGCTCTAAAATTATGATGATTTCAGATATAGGTTGTATATAAATTTGACAAATAACATTCATTCAGATCTCGAAAAGCAATATCCATTCAAGTCTCAATATTTGGTTAGAAAAAAAAATAAATGCAGAAATTTGTAAACAAACCAGGAGACTTCTCTTTAAAAATTCATAGTAATTTTTAGTATAGCTGCAGAAATAAAGCAGAAACTTTAGCTTAAAAGTTTGTTACGAGACAAAACCAATTCACTTAGAAAACAGGGCGTGGGACGTTCTCCTGTCCTGCATTTTAGTCCACTTATGCAAAAAATCCTTTCAAGTTTGAAAGGTTCGTGTATTCAGTTCCTGAATATTTTTTCTCCAGTGTTTATTTCCAAAAACAAAGAATCCCAGAGATAAATGACATTTGTGGAAAACCGGACGATTTCCAGACTAAAATTAGGAAAATGGTATAAGCATCATTTGATGCTTGTGCCATTTTTTGACCCTATGAGAAGCTATGTTTGACTTCATTCTTTTCTTTGAAAGGAAATACACAAATTCCAAAATCATTATTGATAATGGGCTTAAGTTTTCTTCGTGCAAACTATGTTTCAAAAGCCTTTCAGTTTTCAACTGTGCAGCCGTTTTGTCGAACGCTTGTACCTTTAAAATAATACTAATAAGCTCCCACAGATTTGTCTGGAGGTGCCAACCTAACGCAATTTGTTACCTCTTCTGTCTTGCTTTTGCATAATTTCTCCGATTTCCTACATTTACAGTGATTAACATTTACTACCAAAAGCACTTCCTATTGAAAAACCTCTACACCCAATGTGATTGACTGCCAGTGAAAGAAGGATAATTTTTCAAATTTAATTTGTGATTCTGATTTAGCTCATGGTTTGACTCACTCTGGCTCATTTGACTTAAAGCTTAATTTGTACAAAGCTTCTTTCAGCCAAAAATATATTAAAAAGCCTCGAATACAAGATTAAAATAGTTAAAGAATACATTTCGTTACCCAATTCTAAATACGAATCACCATCTATCGCTCTTCTATTAGCAACAAATGTTTTTCAAACAGACTAAAAACTGAAATAAGTCCAAGGTCACAGAAAGAATAGTTGTGCCCACAAGACTCCACAACGAAATCTCAGACCTTCAAAGTTAGGAAAAAGAACTTTAACACCAGCGCAAAGGAATAAGGAAAAAACTCTTTTGTCCACCTACCATCTAAGGTTTCTTTCGTAAAACAACTGAGAATTAGGACAGCATTTTCGTTGTCTACAATCTGGTATTAATGAAGATCAGGGAAAATGGAACATTTTTTCATATAGTAGTATCAAACCTATTGTCACTCTTTTGATATTAGACAACAACTGAAATAAAAAGAATTACCAATAGAAATCTGAGAATCTTGAATATTCCATGACCATAGTAGAACTTTAGTAGGTATCACCACCGTAGCTCAATAAAATTAAAACATAACCTATGATATTTTTTTCGGAAAAGACGTAAGAGTATTCATCTCTCATCTCTCCTGGCATTGTAAGTTTAAGTCATGTGTTCTTAGTTGCTGTATTACTATATAAATAACCACATTACAACCTTAGATAGGTCATCATTTAAAACCAAACAATTCATAAAACCAAAGAGCCAATTTTTTAATTATTCAATATTTTGAATTTTAGTAAATCAAAACAAAGTAATTCTGTTCCCATTGGTTCAATTTAATTTGTATTTTCATGGACATTATGCTGGTTTTCACTTATATTAAATAATTAATGATCATTTAACAAGTAACTCTGCTGGTTGTCTATATCAACAATGTTATTTTTGTGACTTCACTTTCTTTTCAAGCACGTCTTCGCTTCATTAAGTAAAGCTCTTTTGCCAATCAAAATGGCTACCCCGCATATGTTATCAGACGAGGACTCAGTTGTATTCAATGGAGGTAAAGAATTGTTATACATAATTATACTTTTGTTATTTTTTTACTAAAACTTAGTCATTTTTCATGCTTATTTTTCCGTATTATATGTTATGTGTAATCATTTTACAATAACGGCTGGCGATGTGAAGGAAATTGTACTCAGCTTTTCATTTAACTGTTTAGCAAATTGAAGATAATGTCTTTTTATTTCAAAACGTATAGCTTTAATCTGAAGAAAATAATGTTGCTGATCAAAGCACTTTTTATTACAGCTTTAAACTTAACCTTGCTTGCTATAGATGACAATAAATTTTATTTCCTAAAGCAGAAATTTTTGTTTGCCCTATCAACCTTTCACTGCATTTCTGAATTAAAAAACAGCATTTTCTTGAGCTACAGATATCTTAAAATCAATTAAAGTAAAAAGGAAAAGTTTATGTCAAGGGGTATCACTTAGAAATGAATTCAATACCTACTGCAAAAGAAGAACAAAACTATAAAAATATGAAAACATTCCCCAATGCTTTACGTTTTTAAGTATAACATTTACTTAACCATACTGCCATGTTAATGAGCACTCCTATTTTGAATTCATACAAAATATTCCACTGCATAACAATTACCGAATCCTTCTCCTCTAAATTATGTTAAAACTGTAACTTATTGCAGTAAATCAACATTACTACCTTTAACCATACATTTAATGGCACTTTTGCATTCACTTTTCTTTAATTTTTTGGCTACATCGTATTTCAGTAAGTTCAAGTGGACGAATAAAAGAACACTACAGTTAAGATGAGACATTAAGACCGCATACTGCGACTGTTGGAATTTCCAGGAAAACAAGGTTGAGCGTAAATGACAATAGGATCAATGTACAAAATTACGTAGAGCTCTTTTCTTTACGTTCCGGAAAGGTGTCTTCTGATACGAATATCCTCAAATTATACATTTATTGTTAAATTTTTTCTTCCTTCCTTCTTCATTTTCTTTCTGTGAAATTAGCGAACAAGTTGAATAGATAGTTATTACCCTTGTACACATCCACCTCTCTGCCTCGTTCCCCCCCCCCTCCTCTCTCTCTCTGTCTCTCTCTCTCTGTCTCTCTCTCTGTCTCTCTCTCCCTCTCTCTCTCCCAGTGGTACGTTAAACCTCGTTATTTAAATTGTTTAATAATTTCTTAGCAAAATTCAATGGAACTGGAACTGAAAACCAGAGTATCTCTTTTTTGGGAGCTGCAAAGATNCCCTGCCTCGTTCCCCCCCCCCCCACCCTCTCTCTCTCTCTCTCTGTCTCTCTCTCTGTCTCTGTCTGTCTGTCGGTCTGTCTCTCTCTCCCTCTCTCTCTCCCAGTGGTACGTTAAACCTCGTTATTTAAATTGTTTAATAATTTCTTAGCAAAATTCAATGGAACTGGAACTGAAAACCAGAGTATCTCTTTTTTGGGAGCTGCAAAGATTGCGATCACTAAAATTTAAAAAATTTGTTTAAGACAGAATTTTCAACAAACTAACTTAAGGAAACGTGTATTGTTGTAAGCATAACAGGATCATGAGTTGTCTTCACATATTTGAAATTCAAATATTAACAATTTTATTACTTTGATTTTTTTATGAATGGTAATAGAATCTTTAAAACACTAGGATTCCGTTCACGATTTCCTGGAAAATCTTTCTGTGTGAACCACAAGCAAACTAGTAGGTTATTCCTATGGACAGCTCAGCATGTACATCGAAGTGAAGATCCGGCTTAACACTAAACTAAAAAATTGCAGACAGAGAGAGCTTCTAAGATAGGTAACAATAGATATCTTATTTACACTGGTTCAAGCTGAGTTAGTGTACGAACAGCTATTCCATATTTAATATTTAATCTTTAATACCTCTGCTTCCATCCTTTGCCTTTCCTCCTCAGTCTCCTCTCTTATTTGTCTCTTTTCTCCTCTCTATTTTCTTGTATTCTTTTATTTCTCTCTATCTTTGGCTATATCTCTTTTCTCTGGGTCTCTCTTTTCCATTCTTATTCCCCTTTTTTCTTTTTCTTCTTTGTCTGTCTGTCCCCATCTCTTTCTCTTTATCTACATATATTTATTCTGCTTCTACTACTACTACTACTACTACTACTACTACTACTACTACTGTTATTGTTATTGTTACTACTACTTGCTTCATCTCATCTAAAACTGGACCAGTCCAACATTCATAAAAGTCGTCTTGTAATAGTTGTCTTCAAACACTGTCCAAAGATTTTTAAACCTCAACATCCATCTTGCTGGTTGCAAATTCGTCGGTCTTTTCTAGGTGTCTTAAAAAACCCAGTCAGGGTGCAGATTTTTACTGTCACTAAACATACCCTGTATGAGTATTAGCTAATCATGTTTAACAACTGAAGATAATTTTGATAGTTAATAGATAAAGTAAACGTGAGGAACAATTCTATTTCTTGTGCTACTAAACGGCATACACAGACATACACACACAAAGGAACAAAGGAACTAAAAAACACCACCACAAATATATATTGTAAATACATAAATACATTTATCTTCTCTCGATGACACAATAAACTTACATTTAACTTGCTACTAATGTCGACAGGTTTACAGACAACAAACTCATTTTCTTTACTGTTTATGTTTGCAATAGTGGCTCAAAAGATTAGTGACGATTACCCTACATTCTAGGATTTAGCATTTTCAAAATAAAAAATATATTGAAATCTACAGTTGTAGATGAAATTAAAGGTGTTAATCATAAAAATAAAGTTGTGTTGCAATAATCACGATCATAATAATGACGATGTCTTTCATAAAAAGAAGAAAAAGGAGAAGAAGAAGAAGATATACAAGAGGATTATAATTTTGGTACAATATCTTCATTTGGAGCTTTACAGCAAATGAGGCTTGAACAGAACAGATCATGGTTATGAAATGCAACCTGAAAAAAGTCTTGAAAAAAAATTTAAGGCTCTTTCAGGATTTCATTATTGAACGTGTAATAAACTAATTGACGCCAGGTGACAAGATATTGTGTTTGTTGGCAAAAAAATCAAAGCAGTGTAAATAATAAATATTATTCTAGCTCCAGATTTAAGAGTGAAAGAAAAAGAAACTTGAAGAACTTGAAAAGGTTGAAAAGTACCAATTGGATGAGAAATGAAGTAGAAGGTGTATGGCAAATTAAGCAAGTTGCAATGATACTTACTATTCAGACACATTAAAAACACATATAAAGAAGTTAAATCTGAAGATAACAATGGAAATCAAATCATTCAGAAAACTGCATTTCTTGGAACAACACAGATATTGCGAAAAGTTTTGTATCTTTAGAGTTACACGGGAAGAACCTTAACGCCCTTGGTGAGTTGTTGTTACCTGTTCTTAAGGATAAAATGAACTTGAGAACTTACCAGAAAATATGTCTGATAGTTACATGATTTATCGTCTTAATAACAACAATACTAATCAAAAATTGCATTTTCATTGAAATAAGAGTACCTGCGGGCGAACGAATATTGGAGAAAGAAAGAGAGAAAGTCAAGATGTATGAAAATCTGAAAAGAGAAACTGAGAATTTGTGAAAGATAAGGAACAGCTTGTACTTGTAGTGGCTGGTGTTCTTGGCAGGGTGTCAAAAAATTTTGCTGATTGAATGAATAAATAAATAAAAGTTTTGAAAAAATATATGATGCAGAAAACTGCTTTGTTAGGGGTCTCTATTGCTTTTTTAGAAATCTAGAAGAGAGTGACACTTTGTTTCCCCTTAAGAAAAAAACAAAACAAAGAAGATGAAGAAAGAGAAAAAAGGTCAACTGTGTTACATACAAATTTCATCTACAATTATAACTTTGAAGAAATAATTCAAATTAGATAAAAATAATATTATTTCTTGGCAACCACTTTTGAGCAGAATTCGTTTGGGTTGTTTTAATTTTTCTTGGTCTCTCTGTGTAAAAATCGTCTTAGCTGGATCCCCTTCTGGATGTAAACCGTTATCTGTTTCCGAGATGGCAAAATTCGGCCCATTCGATAAAATGAATTCGAACCATCCTGGAAGCTGCACGGCAACTTAAGGGGCTTAAGTACTCTCATGCAAACTATATGTTTTGTAACTACAGCTAAAGAAAACACGAAAAGAAACTAGCTTTTAAAGTTCCTTTTGTTGCTCTAAAAAAACGAGGGCTCGTGCTCATCAGTAATCAAAATTTTATGTTCACAGAATTGATTTCTAGAAAACAATGAAATCGTACAACATGAAACGAGAGATAAATTGAAATATAAAATCGCTCAAAAGCGAACATAAATCCATTCCTATGCCTCAAAAATCCGTCTGTGCCGAATATCACAGTAACTTCTCCAAAAAATATATTTTCAGCAACTCGATCTTTCACTTAATTAAGCCACTTTCCTCCATTAAAATAATTCCAGGCCGCAAGAGAGGTTGCTCCTTAATGAGTGGCATAGCCATACACACTGTAAAAACTGGTAACAAGTGGAACATAGAAAAGCATTCTTAAGTATAAGCCGATAGTCGTACAGATATAAAAAAAATATGTATAAGCAAGAGTCTCTCTGGTGTTGATAACGAAGACAGTGGAGGTTGAATTTTTCATGGAATTTCAATGCCATTTCCTTAACCCTATGTCCCTTCCGATGCACTTCTTACCTCTCCAGTAACCAAAGCTTTCATCTCAAATGCCATATCACACTTCAACAACAATGTGAACTTTTAGACAGGTGTTTCTAGTATATGCTCATTTGTCTATTGATCATTGTGGTAACTTGTTTTTACAATTATTACATTTCCATCAGTTTCTTCAATCTGAACAATAAATAATTTATAGGTTAAATTAAAAAATTTAATGTAACCAAAGTATATGCTTATAACACAATTTCTTGAGTTCACTAATCCTTTTCATTAATATTTGAACTGACTGTTCTTGCTTATCCTTTTTTTCCCTCACGTATATTCTCCAACCTGCGTAATCGCTATTCTTATCATAAAATGTCATATTTTAAGAATGAACACTTGACGTAGCTACACCATTTTCTGGCAAATAATTGCAATAAATAAGCAAAATTATGAAGTAAAAATTGATGCTCAACACTATTTAGTCATCACAGATGTTTTTGCAACGTTCTAACGAAAAATAGTTTGTCAAATGTACTTTTAATTGCGGGTTGTCGCTGCTGAAACATTAAAATACAAAGCGATATTAGGCGACTGAAAAAATAGAAATCCTACTAATCCTAAAAAAAAACAAAGAGTAACTATACTTGGAACTGTAAAATAAACTTTCGAGAGAGAAGATAACTTTGCCGAGAGGGATAAAGAAAAAAATATTCAAGCAGAAAAAGAGGTGCTTAATCTGATTGCCGAGGAACAGTTTTGCTTTTCATAGCAATGAAAAGGATAAAGCTTATAAGCTCGGAATGATAGACGACCGTTGAAAAGAAAATGGTTTAAGTGAGTCGTCAAACAGATGCTGGCTAAGCTTGAGCCAGAACATTTTTAAGTTCCGCAACTGCTGATTCGAAATCATTTGGAGATCGTTCGTTATTTCCCAGCGAACAAACCTCAGTGGTCATAAAGAGCTCCAGACTGACTGTTGAAAGCTATTTGCAGATTTCACTCTTACCTATTTAGACTTCGTCGTTAAGGTAGCTTCAAGGACAGTAACATTGTGAATAAAAATTAAAACTCGTCTCCATTCGTATTTAATGGGAAAATAATAAGTGAAGGGAGCTAAAAAGTATGGGCTTAAAAGTGGACAATCAAATTCTAGCGAGCACTAGACTATTGCCTTATTTACTCTTTTTGCAAATGGGATAGACAAACCTTGCTCTTCTCTCATTTTCAAAGGAGAGGCCAATTACTGTATGAGTTCAAGTAATGCTTTAGTCAAAAACAGTGTTTTCGACCGAGTGGTGCAGTATGTCTACCAATTCTCAGGAACCCTAATCAACAGGGAAGATTTTGTTTGCCGATATACGTGGGGCTCAGCAAAGAGATCCTGACTTTACAAAACGTGTGAAAGTTTTTATGTATGTTGCAACAAGAAATTTAAAACATTACGAAGGCAGTTTAAAGATAATCCAGATAAGAACCTTGACATATTTATGACTGCTGATATTTAGTTTCTAAACGGCAAAGTAGGTAGCAAACGGATGAGCTGAAGTATGCAAGGACAATGGAATCATTATTAACTTTAAAAAGTGACTCCAAATTTCGATGGTTTAAAAAGGACTTTGTAAATAAGAAAGATTCGGAAGATAATACAAGATGCCTGTTATTGGGGAAGAGGAATATTCACTTGAAGACAGTATCTAAGATGACAAGGATATCATAGAGCAATAGGATGTGGTGGTCTTGTGACCACAGTTACATTAGTATAAATAGGAGTATAAAGAGGAGACTATTCTGTAGATGTTTTTAGATCATGGTGAGCTTATTAGCGTTGACTTGTAATATAATGTAATTAGAATTTGCTGAAAGTTTAAAATGAAATCGAGCATACACTTCTCATTGTTCTCTTGGATGTCCATTCATTTGTGATTTCCAAATACTCTTTTTATGTTAAGTTATAGATTGTGGTTTAGAATTATTCTTCTCCTATTGAATAACAAATGGGCTTTCAAAAAACTACCCTAAGTCAGTTATCCTTATAAAACCCCATTAAAAAGGGTGTTTGAAATCTATAAGCTTATGGGCATATATACGTTTTATGATACATGAGTCTGAATTAGAATGCAACAAAAGGGATTTATTGAACCAAATACTCTTTTTTATGAAACGTGTTCCATTTTCTTGCTTTCATTCATCTAATTTAGGCCAAAATGGAAACAGTACAAAAATTAATTTATGCACAGTAAACTTTGCAAAGCAATATATAGTTTTGTTTTCTGTGCAATGTCTTGAGTGAAAAAGACGAAACTGGGTACGAATAGCTGATGTGTTTTTTATACACCGACGTCTTTTATGCATCAATAGATGAGATAGAATTTATAAAAAGACGAAGATTGATACTGATAACATTTTTACTTGAACAGTTTTATTGTAAGAGGTTAACTTTAAACAGCAGGATATATACGACAATTTTATTTCAAGAACATTAGGTGTCAACGATATGATGTTAAAAATAAAAACATTGATGACAACATGCTGTTCTACAAATGTATTCAAGAAAGTAACTCCATCATAAGAAAATAAAAACAATTAAGGAAACCGCTTTCAGTAGAATGTAAGCCAATAAGCAAAATCCACAAGTTCTTAATACAGACAATAACATTGAAGTTACTGTGGATGGACAAGTTTCAATTGAATGAACATAATCCCCAAGAAACCCTCCCTTTATTTTGTAAATTAGAACAATATTTCAACGGTTCATTGTAACATTTCGATAAACCTGCTCAAAAAAATCAAGAAAATACTTTATAATATTTAGTGCTGTCTATGAATCCTCCAGTGTGTAACTGTTTATTGTCTCTTTTTTAGATTTAGGATGGCTTCTTATTACAGAAATATTACCTAAATAAGTAATATAATTTTTTTACTGTTAACTATTAATAGACCTGTTAAATCAAGAGAAAAATAATTTCGGAGTTTGAACATATTTTAGTTAGACTTTAATAGTCAGGATAGTATGGCATGTAATACTTTTTTCCTGTTAACTTTAACAGAGTATCGTTAAGCCCTGACCAGTGCCCCTCTTCAAAGGATTTAAATACTGATCAGATTTTTATTCTGGCAACCAAAACAAAAGCAATAAATATAGCCATAGATTCAGTTGTATTTGATTCTATCACAATTTCCTAGGCCTATATAAGAAAAACGTGAAACAATTTGGTCCTATTTAATCTGACAACAGCTTTTAGCTTGACTTTTGCTAGAATATTTTCCTTCTTTAGAAAATGCGAGTTTTAGCTCTTTCACATCCAGATCTATTCGATTACTAGTATACTGTCTAAAAATCTCTTTAAAAAAATGAACTTAATTTTACAACCACTCTTTTCTGTCTGTTGCTCTAAGCTTTAATTTATTTGGAGCCACGTTATATTTCCATTTATTTATTTATATTTCCCGCTAAACAGGTCAGGACGTAGTTTACGTTTTCTTTTTTTTTATCTTTGAGTCCTCCTTTTGGTTGGAAGACTTTCACACTTGTCAACATCTACGTTATTTGGTAGCTTGGAATAAAGCAATGCTTGGCTGTGGTTATACCTTTCAGGCATAATGCCACTGAGCGTATGGAATTCTGAAGAAGTGGCCAAGAATAAAGAAACAAAAGAAGAAAAAAAGGACAGATTTCAGTCAAGGGATAAAAGTAAAACTTGGACTTAAAAACATTCAACATATCATGAAGGAAATGACTCAGAAGAAAAAGAGTTTTACAACAAGTAAAAAAGTTTTACAAGTCTGAAGGGAAAAACTACAATCATAAAAATATTAATTACAACCGGAGACAAAAATTGCATGAAGATAAAAAAGCACACAAGATGCAACAAACTAAGATAGTATCAACTAGGAAAGGTCATTCCATGATAATACCTATAAAAAGACTAAGAAAAGTCACATGGGACAAAGGTACAAGGGTAATAGCAAGATTTGAACCTATCAAGTTACAAATTCGCCTCTGAATTCAATCAAGGACATTAAGGTGAGATGACAGAAACCTTTTCAGCTATGAAAATAGTACTCCGTGCAAAGGGATGGTAGATTTGGAGAGACACAAAAGGGTCTCAGGTGTGAGGTAATCTTTAATGCGATAAAAAGAACCAACCTTTTCAAAAGCAAACTTGCCAATAGATTGAAAATACCATCCCTAACAAAGATCTGTAGCAAATGACAAACCAAGCATCTTCATTGATGAAAGTTCTTCAAGAGAAAAAGCAACCTCAGCAGGATTAACATCAGAATGATTATTTGGGAGAGATAACTTTATTGAACGACATTAGATGCATTTTAGCTACATTGAAAAAAATCAGTCACCCTTTTAACACCTTGAAGGTCACATTTTAAATCTTCTGCAAGTTGACTTGTTCCTGCTAAGTTATCTTGCGGTAAATGCCCGTGTACAAGCTAGTGTCATCAGTATAGATGTTGATAAACTGAAGCAAACAACTCCGAAGATCACAGAACATGATCGAACATGAAGACGGAAGCGAGTTACCCTAAGAATAGAATCTGGAGGAAGGCCAGCTTTAATGGAATACTCATCAGATGTAATTCCATGCAATGTGGCGAACATGTTATGATCAAAGGGAAAGGACTGAGATATTACATAGACCCTTTCACAAGTACCATAAGCAGAAAGGTTCTAAAGTGACCCGGAGCCCACACCTTATCAGATGGCTTAGTAATTATCAAACCTATAGCACATCCTTCCCCACATTTATTCATAGATTTAAAGACATTTCTACGATTACAGTCAAAAGGTCAGCACTGGAGGTAGATCCTGTAAACCCATACTCAAAATCAACAAAAAGCCATCAAAAAGACCTAGTTTCTGTAAGAATTTTAACACGGCATTGTTAATAAATCGTTCAACTACCTTACTAATGACAAAAAGAAGACTTAAAGATCGGTATTTGGCAAAAAACAAAAGGATTTTCTGGATTCCTGAAGGGACATTAGAAACTATCCAGGAAGACAGAAAACAAGAGTTTAATAGGCAATGATTAAAACTTTTGTTCAGCAAGGAAGATAACTCTGAAACCAGGACCCTAGGCCAAACTCGATGTTCGGTAGTGACCCAGGGGGCATAGTGATTGCTCTTTTTGAGACAGAAAAATTAAAAAAAGGTTGTACCTGCAAACATTTAACCAAGGATTAATTGCCACCAAACTTTCACTTTTATTTTTAAAAGTAAGCAACACTTCTAATTTATGAAATGAAAAAAATATGAAATCCTCAGTATATACATCACTTACTACAAAAATACCAAAATTGTCACATTTAGCAGGTCGTCCTTCTACAAAGTCATCTGCAAGATCTTTCAAAACTAGTTTGTCAGGAATGTACGTATGAGCGCTTAATATAGCTATGGAATAAAAGCGTCTTGGTGCCATCCTTGACCGGGGTCACGTTTTTATCCTTCTAGTCATTGTAAATGAAAGTTAAATGGCGTTACAGATGAAGCACTGTTGGTTAAGATGGTTCAAATAATGGAAAAAACATTTGGAATAAGGTCACGTGGATGTCAGGGCAAAGTATGGAGGGTCTTTATAACCCCATGGAAGCTGACAGCAAAAGGCGTCTTTACAAAAAATGCAAAGCAAATGCAGCTCGGATGGCATTACTGGAATACTCTAAGAAATTTTGCCTACTTCCATTTTTTTCTTTATGACTCTCTTTCTGTATTTCCTTCGACAGTAGCTGCTTTATACTTTAAAAGATTCGGTACCCTGATTGGTTGAACAGATTCTTTGTGGAAATTACAACAGCCTTAAGTACTTCAAAATGAAATTTTAAAAAGTATAGATTTGGCATTTTTGAATAACATCTTCCTTTCCCACTTCCGATAAGAATAGAATAATTGGCACGTGTTTTTTTTCGTGGTAATGTTGGGGCATCAATTTGTTCAATTTCTTACAGTCCGTTTTTTGTGAAATATAGTTGAAATTGTTGACCATCTGCGTATCAAAAAGCTTGGAAAGAAGAGTATGGTGTATCTCAACTGTGTATTTAACTACAAGATCCTTTCGGTATCACATCTTATCCTCCATTAAGAAATAAATATGCTTAAGATGCCTCTATGTCTACAATCACAATTCCGAAGGAAAAAAACTATTTTGACACATGAGCTGTCATTTCCTTAATTTAGACGACCTAACATGAGTAACAGAAGAGAGCTTAAACACGAACTACTTGTTTGAGGATCTTAATCCTCGTGTTACACCAAATCTATACCAATTTCGTAGTTGATCACATCATGAAGAAATAAATTATATATGCCTTTTTCAATATGAGGTAAGCTTTAGATTCTTTCCAGTTAAAATTTTTTGGATGGCTCAGCGCTCCAGTACCACAAGACGATTCTAAATTAGAAAAATGACACTTGGCTTGATATTACTCCAGTGACTAGGCGAATTGTTTAGAGAAGCTCAAAGTCTGAGGATAGTTGGTCCTTTGAAGAATGTATGAGTCTTTGATTTTTTAAGACGATGACCCATGGAAAACCTTCAAGTATATGAAAAGTGGTGAGATGATGTGACTAAAATAGGAATTCCACAGAGTTCAGGGAGCCAAGAAATAATTTCAACTGAGCTATGGAGCAATATCATTATCCAAAAAAGGTTAAATATACGAGAAATTAAATTACGTTTATGGAAGGTAAAGACAAACCATAATGACAGCATTAGTAAGAGTGATTTTCATATTGAATGCTATTTATCATAGTTTCAACTAGAACTTATCTTTATGGTCTTGCTATCTATGGTTGGCAGAATTGTCCAGCTATTAGACTAAAAAAACTTGAATCTAAACATAAGCCTTTTATGTGCTTTTGATTTGCTTTTCTTTAGGTCAATTGTTACCTGTTTTTCTTGTATCGATCTTTCTCTTCTGATTCTTGGTCAGTTATTGAAACAGTATCAGACTCTATTTACAAGAACTTTAACGAGCATCACACTGCTAACATCTTTGTCCTTGGTGATTTCAATGCTGGTCACTTGTTCTTGTTGAGTCATTCTAACAGACCTGGAGAAGTCACTTCTTTTTTGGCTTTTGTTCCTGAACATTGAACAGTCTTATCTTTACCACCTTCAGGATCTTCTGAAAATGTTGTTGTCACTGTTAAGTTTAAGGTAACTTTTTCAAATCTTGTTGACCAGCCATATACTCCTAAAATTTGGACAGGCTGACTGGTTTGGGTTTCGTCAATTTCTTGATAATATTCCATGGGATTTAGTGCTTAGCAAATCAGCTTTTGATGCTGCAAGTGAATTCACGCAATGGGCAGAAGGTAATATTGAAACACTTGTACCTAGTTGCAGTTACAAAGTCAAATTTAATTCCAAGGATCAATGCTTATACTTCCTCTGGCATTGCTTATCCCAATAATTTCTACTGTCAGTTGCAACGTGTTAAAATTGACGAATCGGGTGTTTCAGATGGGCTAGCAATGCTTTTAAAAGAGTGATTTCTGGTAGTAAATCTGGTTATAAGTTGAGATTTCTGTAAGATTTATGAAATATGTTTTGAATTCTAGGAAGCCAACTGTTCTTCTCCTCTTTGATGGCGTTCAATTTTCCTTGTGCTCTATGAATAAGTGTTTGTGTATGATTAGAGTGTCAGACTTAACTTTTAATAGATAAGTAAAAGGGATGATGCTTCAAGCTGTGTTATTCGTGCTTCTGGGTTCTTGGTCTAAAACACCTTTAAAAAAGAAATTTCACTTTAATGTGAATTATGTGGAAATTAAAGAATTGTTACTTTTATTGAGTATCTCAATCATTAAAGGTGTCAAATTACTTATCTGTATTATTATTTGTCTATTCTACACACACATTATCTTAGTCATACCGATTTGTATAAAAGAGATGACAAAAATTTGAAGATAGTTAACAAATCACTAATTGTCTTTTGTAGTGAATGGTCTTGACAACAGAAATAGCCTGGAATACCAGCTGCAGGAAATACATGATGATTTACCAGAATGGAGGAAGCTTGTACTGCAACGCAAAAATGAAAAAATTATGGTAATGGGAATGTCTTCTTTTTTATTTTCTTTCTAAATCAGTATACTTCAGTCAACTCCGTAATATATGTTTTGTAGGAAACAATGTCGTTATGAAATATTCTTTTCAGAAAATGACCTAATGGTCTTATCGCATGGGAAGTGTAACTTAATAACACATTTTTGCACATATGTAATAGCACATAGCGAAACATATAATAAAACAGGTACTAACTGTGAATGCATAGAAATATCTATAGGTTATCTTAGAGACCAGTACTACCTTGGTTATTTACAGCACCAAGTGACAAACGTTTTAAATACTTGAACACACACAGATAACAGATAACCACAGATATATATATATAGATATATAGATATATAGTATTGGGAGTAAGCTCCAAACAGCCAGATGTTAAGGCTTCTATTTTGACAAAATAATAACAAAAAAGCCTTCTTACACACACATATATATATATATATATATATATATATATATATATATATATATATAGTCAACCAGGCTATGGCTGACAGTGTGATTGATAAGCGACTAATCTGACCAGAAGTGGGCTACCACAATATGATTAATATGATTAATATGATTACACACACACACACACACACACACACACACACATACACACACATACCATTACCTTGTTTCCAATCCGAATCCTTGACTTCTCAGCGCATTGACTAATCCACTGCATTACTGGTGAGTGCAATGAAACAGTCCCCAGGATAAACTTGAAGCCCAACTTCACTTCTCCACAACGGTAGGGAATTGTAATAATTTTTTGTTTTGGCACTTCGCTATCATCATATATTTATTCATACAATAACATTTCTATTAACTAACAATGACACACTCACATCTGTCTTTTTAATGATGAAGAACCATACAAAGGATAGAGCTATTAAGTGTATGGTACTGTGAAAAGAAAAGAAAAAAGGGGTTAAGACAGGCGATGAGAGTTGACCTTAAACTGAAATAATTATCAAAGCTTAAGTGAATTTTTTCTAAGTGATGGCAATCGGACCTTAAACTAAAGTCTCGGTTGCTAACGGCTTCAGCTCATTTTTCCTGTCTGTATTAAATAATCTAAAAAAGAAATGGATAAAACTTCATCCCCGAAAATCGTACGGATAACAACAATGCATCATTTTCCAATTTCATTGTCTCCGTTCCTGAAGTCAAACGCTTTCCTAAAAGACTCGATAGTAAGAAGTCTGCTAAACTAGATCAGATACCAGCTCGTTTAGTGAAAGACTGCTCACTCGAACTTGCAGTTACAATCACCCACCTAATCAACGTCATCCTAGAGCCTTTGATAATAATAATTTATCATTTCAAAGATAATGAAAAAATGTGTCTACAACCTGTTAATTGATTGGCTGGAGAAAAATACATTTTTCTCAGCTAGAGAGTTTTGTTTCAAAAAAGGAAAATAAATAGAATAAGCCCCCCCCCCAATCCCCCATCAAAAGAATTGTTTTTAAGTGGAATTCATAAAGTCATGGATAATAGTCAATTAACAGGAACTGTATCTGTAGGGTTAAGCAGAGCTTTTGACAATTTCAACCCTTGAGTTTTGCTTGTCAAAGTATCTAGCTATGGTATATGTGAACAAGAAATAGAATTTTTCTATAATTATTTCTTTAAGTGTCAGCAGTGTGTTAATATCAATCATCTTGTCTACTTGAAAACTTGTTTAGAGTGGAGGTCTATGTTTGGCACTTAATTGTTCATTTTGCACTTCAACGACGCTGAGCAGTAACTTATTAAATGCAAAATATCTACATACGCAGTGATACCATAATGTATTTTCATGACAGAGACTCGAAAGTTATTGAAAGAGTACTTAAATCTAAATTTAATCCTCTATCGAACTTGCTGAGAGTTAATGAAGTAATCCTTGATTTAAAAGAAAGGATAAGATAGAAATCATGACTTTTAGAACCCAGCTCTGCAAAAACAAACAGCAATATCATGGCTGTCAAATACCAGTCTTTGAAACTTGGCACTACAGTTTCCTACAGTTTTCTCGTGTCAAAGGAGATCTTTCATTAAATCTAAATAAATCTGAATCAACATTTTCAATCAGTTTTCAACGCCTTTCTGTTTTATTTCTGCTTAATCCTTCTTTGTTTTACCCTTCCTTTTTTGGATATTGCATAGTTTTTAATATTTTACGTTTTTATGTTCTTTTAAGATTTAATCTCCACAAAAAACGTGTGGTTAGAGCGGCTTCTATTATTATTAATATAAAATTAAATCAAACTTCCTGTATAAAGATAATCTATATAAAAATATATAAACAATTAAATACTTTAAAGCATTCAAGCCATGTGATGGAGGAAAGAATTCAAGAACTACCTGTCTGAATAAAAAACTACATTCACACAACAATGTATTCCAACGAGGAGCAACAACTGAGTAAGGGTGAAGACGTTGAGAGAAACAAGGCATACAATATGCAACAAACTAAGTTGTTATCAGCTATCAGCTCATTAGAACACTTCCTGAAATAGTACCTATAGTAAAGAATAAGACATGCCACATTTCGTCGACGAGGCAAAACTTTAAGAGCTGATGGAACATTTGGATCCATCAAGTAACAAACACGTCCCTCAATTCGATCAAGAACGTCAAGAATAGATAAGGGAGCACCTGTTTAGATTTGGCAACAGTATTCCGTGCAAGGACTGGTGGTAGATTTAGAGGGACACAAGATGGCTTCAGGCTAACATAATCTATAGCGCGAAACAAAGGACCAATCGTTTTAGACGCAGACTCCAAGAGATTGAATATAGGAACTCCCAGAAAGATCTGTAGGAATTGACAAACCAACCAGACTCACAGATAAGCACTCCTCAAGAGTAAAAGCAACCTTGTCAGGGAGTATTTTGAGCATGATCTTCTGTGGATATTGGAAGAACATTAAAGACTAACTTTTCTATTTAACGATATCGGTTGCTTTTTTGCCGCATTGAATGAAGCCAACCACTTTTCCTCCTATTCTCTAAGGAAAATGATAAAGCACCTGAATTATAACATCGACATCAAAATACTCCAGGAAGGAGTATTTTGATGTCGATGATGTCGACGGACTATAATAATAATGCATAAAATGTCCATTGGAAGCCTAGAGAAAGAAGAACTACCAGAAATTTGGAAGAATGCAATCATTATTTTAACGCACAAGAATGATCGTTAGGCTAAAATTGTAAACTGTAGAGAAATTAACTTGCTATCTCACATCTTCAAACTGTACATGACAATTAAAAAAAACTGAATTTCGAGAACGTTAAATGATAACCGACCGTCTTAGCAGGCGGCCTACAGGTATGGATTTTCAACAACAGATCACTTGCACACGATAAATAAAATATTAGAAACGGATGAGCAGAAAATTTATATTCCATTGGAATTCAGCCATTACGAAAAGACCTTCGATTCAATTGAACAGAGAGCAGTATTCCGAGCTCTGGAAAAACAAGGTGTCGAAACTAAATATATCAGCATTCTTAAGAATGCCTATAAGAATGGAACAGCCTAAATTAAGCTTGACAGCATAAGTGAGAAATTGAAGATAGACCGAGGAGTAAGACCCAGAGACCCAGTCCCTCCACATCTCTTCATCGCAGTTTTAAAGGAGATATTTAAGAGTCTATCTACAGGACAAGAGATTTATGATAAACGGTGAACATATGAGTAACTTTCGTTTCGTCGAAGATACAGTACTCTGCTAATGATGACATGAATTAGAACAAATGATAGTGTTCCTGAACATTGAAGGGGAAAAAGTTGACATTAGGATTAACAAATCGAAAACAAAGATCCTTCATATCATACACGGGAGAAGTAACAGTCAGAACGGATTGAAGGCAAGAAATTTGATACTGTAGAGCAGTATGTCTACCTAGGGCAGCTAATAACAGCAGATTAAAGAATATGGTCACAAAGATGACAAGGGTGAATTGGATGAGTAGAACAGGAAATAGATTATGTTCGAAAACATTGTGGGGGGGGACACCAGCCCGCACTGACGTNCGAAACTAAATATATCAGCATTCTTAAGAATGCCTATAAGAATGGAACAGCCTAAATTAAGCTTGACAGCATAAGTGAGAAATTGAAGATAGACCGAGGAGTAAGACCCAGAGACCCAGTCCCTCCACATCTCTTCATCGCAGTTTTAAAGGAGATATTTAAGAGTCTATCTACAGGACAAGAGATTTATGATAAACGGTGAACATATGAGTAACTTTCGTTTCGTCGAAGATACAGTACTCTGCTAATGATGACATGAATTAGAACAAATGATAGTATGTCTACCTAGGGCAGCTAATAACAGCAGATTAAAGAATATGGTCACAAAGATGACAAGGGTGAATTGGATGAGTAGAACAGGAAATAAATTATGTTCGAAAACATTGTGGGGGGGGGGACACCAGCCCGCACTGACGTAAATGACTGATGATGACGATGATAATGATGACGATGATGACGATGATGATAATGATGATGGTAATGATGATGATGATAATGATGATGATGATGATGACGATGATGATGGTTTAAGTAATAAGATTTTTTTCTATTTCTAAATAAACGCCAGTTTAGTCTCCAAAACATAAGAAATACCCTACCCTTAATTTTTGCTCTTACTGAACCTAGAAAACTATTTCGCCAGGTCTTCCTGTTGACAAACGGTATAAAATAATTTTTTATGGTAATTACTTTTTTCACAAAAATTGCTGCCAACCAATACAATCAGCCTGTTGAAAATTTGTTTTATCAGTATCTAATTCATGTCGAACTTTGATTGGTAATTACCTTTTTTTATGTTGTGTAAATTTAGACTTATGGTCTATAATTTTCATGCAATATTGACCTGTGCCAATAGGTTTCATAAAACTTTAACCACACATAAACACTTACACACGCATATATATATATATATATATATATATATATATATATATATATATATTATTAACAAAATCGAGGGTCTATTTTCTCCTCTTCATCCTTGTCAATGAGGTGGAGGAGATGGTCAGCCTATTTAATGTTTTAATCTATTTCTCTAAAGGCATGATACTTCTGGTATGCTTTGTTTAGGATACCTAGTTACTTCTTAAGTTGATCAAAGTTTGGATCACACTGCTGCCTTTTCCAAAACATTAAAAGTTGGAATCCCAATATCCATGAATGTAGCTTCAGGGCAAACCCTTTAAAGGATTTAACAGGCAAATCTCCAAAAAATTCTTTAAAATATTCTATTCTTAGAAAGCAACACAATAAAACTGTACTGTAAAAGTTGGGTTTTAATTTTATTCATTTTCATCCAAATATACACCAATAAATGAGGTCTTTAAAAGATAATATTTTCCTATGTTCCTATTTTTCATTTGTTTTGTAAGCTAAAGAACTTTACTTATTTAAGGCCTTTCTCAATTAGTTAGATAAGATATATATCGCTTCCAGTAACTGATATTCGTATGTTGTCTAGGAGACACTATTTTATATTGTATTCGAGAAATTCTAGGAGGCGTGACGGACCTGTGGTTTGGTTTTGTCTAAAAGATTTCTTTTCTTTTCCAAAAATACCCTGTGGAGTTAATTTACACTTAGGTTAAGTGAGGTTTCCCTTCCTTAAAATGTTGATGGGACGCTGAGGGCAATTTGTTGCGAGTCTTCAAGAATTGTGCTATAAAACTTCAGAGTTCAAGAACCCTTTCCTTTACTCTCACGACGTGTCATACATTTACCAATCTCGTCCCTTACCTCTGAAAATTATATATGTATGTATATGTATGTTACATGTATATATATATATATATATATATATATACCATATATTAAATCATCACCCACATCCACATCGCACATAGCTTTGGTTTCGTGGATAAAACGTTTTTTGGAACTTTCACTGCTGGTATTTCTTTGAAGCTTAAAAATTATGATTTTCTTGAAAACGTAGATCATTTGGTGGCTGAAAGTCAGACTCTGGCTCAAACCCAGTTCGATACAAATTTATTTTTCATTTTTTCTCTTCAGAAATAAATTAATGTAAAATCAATATTCTTACACTCGTTTAGGCATAAGCACTTAGAGCTTTTCGAACAGTTATTAATTTGTTTTTAAAGAAAACCACTTTTTTAACAGTTGTTGGAAGGTACTTATATTGTTGAGAGAATTTACTTCATACAATGACAAAATTGGATAATTTAATTGCATTAAGAAGGGAAAATAAGCAATTAAGCAGGTTCTTTGAGAGATAATGTTTTCAATCTGAACTAAGTTATTTGGTCGCTAACTCATGAGCCTCACTATCAGTTGCATTGCTCCACACTGTGTGTCTGAAACGATACAAGTCTTTACCCAATGAAACATAATGAAGATAGAATTCATTGGCTTTTATTCCTTCCTGAGTGTGTATCCACCCCACCAGAGCCTCTGTTTAAGTCCATTCCTTGCTAATGTCTTTATCAGTTTCAGTAAGGTGACTAGATGCTCAAAAGAATTATTGGAGAATGGCAAATAAAGGGTGACAGGTACAACAATCCTCAGATTACCATACTTTGGTGAACCTGTTATTGTCTTGGTACCAAATTTCTTCCTTCGTAAAGTCAATGCTGTTTCATCATGACTTCCTGTTGACTCTTCGTCCAGTGCCTGTTGCCTCCATTCAAGATCTGCTGGTTGTATATCCAGAGTACAACATTATGTTAAATACCTCCGCCAATGACTGAGGGTTGCACTGGGTAGCGTTGATTGGCAGTAAACCTCAGATGAAGTCATTGATATTGAAATGAGTTCTAATCTGTTTAACTAGCTCTATCATGAAATCAAGGCATGCTTTTCTCACTCTAATAGATGCCATAGAATCATCACATTCAAGAAGTGTGTCTGTTGCATTAACACCCAAGTAGATCTTGTCTAAAGGCACATGCAATTGAACGGACCCTTTGCGTCTAAAACTAAGGGGTCGTTTGCTTTGAAAATATCAAGCTTGATGAAAGCTGACAGAATATTCGTCAAAAGCTGCAATATCTCTCTTCTGAGATGGTGTAGCATTGGTTAAGCAGTTTGGAACATCATATTAAATCAATTTAAGACATGCAGCTGACAAATCAAGACCTCAATCTGCCCTTACAAACTTATTCCGCAGCCTGATAAGAATGGTCTGTGTTGTGTAGGATGGGTCGTTACCATTGGACACATAATCAGTGAAATGAAGCTGCAATGCTGACCATTGTTCTAGTACTCTATTCAGACAAATATCTAAAGAAGCCCTTCGTGTCTGGCCATAGCTGAGGGCCTTGTCTGGTTGTGTCAAACCAATTCTTGAAAATATACCAAAAGTCCATTTGCCAAAAAATTGTTCTGCTAAAATATGCTCAAATCTTTGGGCTCAAATCTTCCAGAGATCGACATCTTCGACCAAGCATGTGAAAAACAAATATGTAGCTTGTGGCAGCTACACTTGATTGTGGAAACATGATACAAATCTCTCTTAAGAAGTGTCGTTACTTCACTTTTTCAATACAGTTTATGTTACAAGTGTCCGACGGAAGACCAATGAAATTTTTAGGGGAATCTTTTTCTCCTCAAAAGAATCCCTGGTTGCACTGTAAATCCCCTCGGCTGTGGAGTTCTCAACAGAAATGAGATTAAAGAAGTGATTGACTGCAGATAAGCTATCTTCCTTCCACTATATAACACAAATTTCCAACTGTTTTTCAAAAGAAACATCAGTGGGTTTGTCTGGTATTTTAGTTTTCTGAAACATGCTTTCTTACGGGTAGAGGACTCGCTGTGGCGTAGTAAGGCCGTTTTATTGCTAGAGACAGTTTTCAAACCATGCTTGCATGATGGATCAGTGTTTCCTGCCTTTAAAGAAGCAAGCCATTCTTTGAAAGCTGAATTTGACATCCTACTAGAGCGGAATTTCTGATCATAACGTTTCTTTACGGAAGAAGATGAAGTGTTACCTGTCATCATTAAATTCGTTGGTGCAAAATAACAAGCTTACAAACTTTGAAATAGAGCTTTGAGTGACATCAAGTAACTAGTTATAAGTAGTATAAATTTATCAGAGGCTGGCTATATTTAGAAACCTTTGCTTAAAAGAGCGCTACTTTTTCTTTGAGCTAAGTAAACACACATGGACAATGTAGTATACCCTTGTTAATTTTCTTATCGTACTGACCAACTTTGATATCCATCATAAAAATTAAGAAGTTTTAAAGCAGTTTTACGCTGTTCCACCTTCAGAATGTGTTTTGTAAAGCAAAAAGACATCGCTTGGGATTTTTAAGGAATTTTAAAACGATTCTAAGAAAACTTTCTTGCTAATCTAAGGAACTTCACATGAAGTCAAATGAGAACACTGGATCCTAATAATCAAGACATGATCTGTGGAGTTAGCCAAGGTCATGTAACTCGTTGAATGAGATAGAAGGGTAGGGTTTGTAGAAAAGAGACGATGATATTGCAATCAAATGCCGAGACGATGCAAACAACTCGGTGTATATAATTATTTGTGTATTGGTATACTTGTGGAAGGACACATGTCTATATGCACATATATCCGGCTTTAGAAGGAACATGTCAACATTAGTAAAAATTATATTGAAAACAAGAAAATTTGAAAACAAAATGTTTCTAACGACACACACAGAAAAGAAAATAACAAAGACTTTTCAAACTTTCCATAAAAATTCTCGTTCTAATCTTAAAACGTTATTCTGTTAATTTGTATAGCTTTTAGGCCTGACTGCATTGGCTAAATTTTTTATCTAGTTAAATACATCCAGTTGGCTGAAAAACGATTTTTGAAATTCTTATAAAAATTAAGTATTTCCCTGTGTAATCAAATCTGTAGTGGATGAAGTGTTTTATATTGACACAATTCAAAACCCACAAACTAAAAACTTGCGATGTAAAAGTATAATAACCAAGTTAATTACACACACAGCATTAATAATAAAATTTATAGGTATACTGTACTTTAATGTAAAATGCATTCACTCCTGATTTTATACTATGATTTTGTGTTGAATTATGATAATTTGTAGGAAGAGATAAAACTGAAAGAAAAGAAGACAATGGAAGAAGAAAATGAGAAAAGAAAATGGGATAATCTTCCCCAATGGAAAGTTCCGATATTAAAAAAGAAAGAAACAATAAGGAAAGAAAGTCAAACAAGGGAGGAAGAAGAAAGAAAACGAAGGGAAAAAGTAGAGGCAAAGATTCAAGCTCTGCCTTTATGGCAACAGGAGTTAGTGAGGAAAAAAGTCGTTCCCTAATTACTCAAACAGGCCATGCTTCCTTATGTAGTATTCGTGCCAAGTGATTATCTGTGAGATGATGCGGTAGATAGTGTACGTCGGCTAATTTATGTGTAACCAAATCCATTAGAAAAAAGTACTTCAAATACTCGAGCCATCTCAAATTAACGATCTTATATATTTTATGTGACATTTTGTTATTGATAAGAACTTATTCCAGATTTACTTGCATATGACCGTAGCCAGCCATATTATGATAGATGATGTTCAAGTATTCTTTGTTAATAATTCGTTGTGTGAACAGTCTTCTCGTCTTCATATTTTGTCCATGAATTTTCTGTTCCCTTTAAAGTGAAATCAAGTTGAGTTTTTGGTATGTATGTATACACGGGGCCAAGGGATCTTGAAATTAACTTCTTTATACTGTAACATCAATTAAAAAATGTTTTTCTGGAAGCAGATTAAGGGTGGCAATAACCTTGTACGTTAAATGCCATCAAATGTGTAGGGGTTTATCGAAGGCTTAGGAACCAATCGAGTCAGGTACAATTTTGTCGTGGCAATACGTTACAACCAGGGGCCTCTGGAATCACCTGAATGTAAGGGGTATGGGAATGAAACTGAGCCACTGCTTGGGACCAAATGTGCTTGAAATGGCTATTTTCATTTCATTTGGAATTTAAACCATCAAATAGCATGCCTCTTAAATGCACAATAGTAAACACATTTTAACGACAATAACTGGATTAAGATAGTACAATAACCAAGAAGGCAGGTCAAAAGTGAATTAGTACCTGGTAGTAGTGTTTTGTTAAAGTTACGGTTATGTCATGATTTATATCTGCATTACCAGTGAAAAGCTTATATGAACAACAGAAGAAAATTTGGAAATTGAAGGATATCGGCTTGATGGCAGTCAGCAATTCCATCAAATCTGAAGCTACAAATTTACCAGTCTGGTATTCAGTGTAAAGAAGTCTCTTCTTACTCATTATTCTTTGGGAACAGGTCCTCTGTAGTAAACAAAAACAAAATGTACTGTGCTTTTCATGACTTCCCACATTCTGTCAACTAATTAATTACCGTCAACAGGAAAAGGTTGTACTGTAACAACTGTGACCGATTTTAAAAAAAGCAATGTTGATGAAATAGCACTGACATATCCTCGCTGGTGTACACTTCTCTTTAATCAAACATTCAAGTAGTTTCCAATCTCCCTCATTTTTCTTAACTGATTAGCGGAAGTACATCGCATTCTCTTATTTTGCAGGCACATGCTTGTCAGTAAAGAATCCACCGTTACTTTCAATTATGCTTTACGTCAACGTCAATTCGGTTGGTAGTATTCTTCAGTCATCTATAAAAAACGCCTTGTCTGGTTTAAAATTTTGCATGGTTTTTACAACTCTCAGTACCAACTCGATAAAAGTAACATTGGCTATGAGTCCAAAGGGTTGATTAACAAAAAATAATGGATTAGGCTTAGTGTTCAAAGTAAAAAACAATTTGCTAATCACGTTCAGCCAATAAAACATTGCAAGACCATCAACTAAATTGTTTGGCATTTGTCTGACAGTATTTTCAACCAAATGCAGTATCATAATAACATTAAAGGTTATTAATCCTCTTGCATTTGGCTGAAAATTACAGTTGAGAGAGGCCAATATGTCAACAAAAACAAAACTCCCTCATTAAACACTATGATTCTCGGTCGGTACAAGCCTCAGACTCGTTCACGGAAGTACTGCACCCAATTCATCTTTCCTTTGTAAGTTGCTTATTACTGAGTTAGTTGCGAGAGAGCAGAAATCAATACATAAAGTGATTTAAAATTACAACGGGGAAAAAAGTACAAAAGGAAGCTACAGTACATAAGTGACACTCATCTGCCATGTACAGCTGGGACCCTGATAATCAAGTCATGATCTGTGGAGCTATTTAAGGCCATGTAACTCGTCAAAAGAGGGAATAGGGTTGGGTTTATAGAAAAGAGACGAAGATACGGCTATCAAACGCCAAGATGATACAAACAACTCGTGCAAGGATGGGTATCTGTGTACAGGTGTCTTTGTTAAACGACACGTTTATATGCATATGTATCCAGCTTTGGAAAGAAAATGTTAACAGAAGAAAAAAGTACATTAAAAAGAGGAAAATTACTAAAAAAAATTACATTTATATAACTACATAAAGAAATAAACTAAAATTAAGAAAATACCTTTGAAACCTTGCATGAAAATTTTCATCATATCTGAAACCTTACTTATATCTGTCAATATCTTTATCTATCTTTTCTATCAGCTTGTCTGTTTAAACCCAGGTTCTTCGTGAATCCCAGAATATTTTGACCTTGCATACGCCACAGAAACATAGGAACCTCCAGCCAGTGACCTAACGGAACCCAGTTTTATATATTTGCGCCGCTCTATGTACCAGGCGTCATTTTTACCACTGATGCCACTTTAAAAGCTGGATTATCTCTTGATAGAACTGACTTGTAATTGCTGAGTGGTAAATTAATAGAAAAGTATGTAAAATATTCATGGCTTAGCCATGTCTTCATTATGGGTGGCATATCACTGAGTTTTTCTATGTTTTTGTAATTGAAAGAAGCTGTATGTTTACCTTTCAAAACTATCAGACACCATTTTCTGAAAAATAAATAGTTCATTCATTAAATATTAATTGATAACATTAATCTTCATGTTTTTATCACTATGTTTCTACTGTAATGTGTAAATTTTGAGAGAAACACAAGAAATTGTTTCCCCTTAAATTACAATTAACCCCAAGTTCAAATTTGTAGAACTGGTATGTGGCAAGCAGTTACATAGCTAGTTTTTATCTTCACCCACAATCTGTTAGACCAACTTTTCCTAGTCTACAGTTTTCCAATGATTTGTGCTGGGCTCTTGCAAATTTTGAGTGAAAATGAAAATGATAAATAAGAATTTTAGATCACATTAAAACTGCAAAACTGAGCCCAGGCCTTTTCTGTTAAACTACAAAAATTAAGAGGCTGGCAGTTTCTAAATATTAAAGGCTGCACTGAAGTATCACACTCAAAATTCAAAGCTGAAAAGTTCTTAGCAAATGAGAATTGCTTATGGCAGGCTTCAATTTTTTGATACACTCTACCAAATTAAAAATCTTTAAATTCAAATCTCAAGAAAAGACAACCAAACATTTTAAAAATATGAAAAAGAACAAGAATTGAATATTTTTTTAATCTGAATTAATAAATTTCATCTCCAAGGAATAAATTTTGAAGTGATTAATAAGTTAGGAAAAAACAGCTTGTTTACAATAAAATGTTCAGAATCCTGTGTGCCTATGCCAAGGCCTTATTTAAATTTCAAAAGTCACAACCAAAATCAAAGGACATAAAACACACTTGTGAGCACATTTGAAGTCATTCCATTGAATAATCTTGTCACATGGCAGGTAAGGTGTGATTCCTGGCTACAGGTGAAGGTCTTGCCAACTGTACTATTAATGGTCATTGTAATACCATACATCATAGCCAGTCCATTGACTATATTTCTGAAGCCTTTCCTGACTCTGATTGTTGCACTGGCTCTGACTTGTTTGATAATAAGTCTTTCTTTTGCAAGGACTCCAACACAGTTGGGCCACTTAAACCGAGAAACATTCCAAAGAGTGCAAGTATTGATTTCTGCTTTCTTGTTAGTGCTTTATAACTTGCTAAGAAACCCATTCCTACATAAAAACAAGTAGAGCGCAATTAGATTTTTGAAGTTATATCAATTTAGTATTGTACAAACTCATGACATTCAGAACATGACATTTCAAACCCCTAGTTTTGTAACAAATTACAAATGCTATCTACTTTTCTACAAGGAATATTACATTGGTGGTCTGCTGAAAGCAAGATGTTATAGGTGTATGTTGCATCCACCATGATAAGTAGCAAAGTCTACAGTCAACTAGAAACTAAGCATGAAAATGAAAGTGATGGTCTTGTGTTGATCATACAAGTGATAACCCATTATTTGGAATGGGATTGTGGTTAAAGGAGTGTGGTGTTACTGTCATGAAATTAGGAAAATTGGACTGCAGCGAAGATACAAGACTGACCAGTGAATAAACTAGTACAGAAGTTGATGATAAAGGATACAAATACCTTGGTATGCCAGAGCCTGACAAGATAAAGGAAAGAAGGTGAAAGGGATATTCTGAAAAGAATACTTTTGATGAGTTAACCTTATTAATTAATAAAAAATGAACAGAAAGAACAAAATAATGAGATATGAAGCAGGGATATTTAAATGAAATAAGAATGAGCTTCAAGATATTGACAGAACAACAAGAAAGGTTATGATAATAAACAAGGAGCTTAATCCAAGCAGTGATGCTGCAAGGATATATGTTTCAATAAAAGGAGGTAGAAGAGGTTTGATAAGTTCGTTTTGAGAACAGTTGGGCAAACAAGCAAAGTAAATACTGAGAATGCAATGGAACTGAATGGGTGTAACAAGTCTAAGACCCAAGAAAGGGAGGATGAATGAAAACATAATGTGTGCATAGACAGTTTGTGAGGGGCAAAGAAGGTGTGAATTGGGATAAGTCATGGCAATCAATTCCAAAGGGAGATTTTATGGGATCTACAGAAAAACTGATGCACAGTGCTAAAGAACAGGCTTAAAGAACAAATTACACAACGTTCCACATTCATAAGAATGCTGATTCTTCACTGTCAAAAAAAGGAGAGATAATTGATCAATTGTTTAGTGAATGGTTCAAAGTAACATAAAGTGAGTACAAGAGAAGGCACAACAATATGGCACAGTGTGTTTGTTGGCAACTTTGCAGCAAAGGAAGCTTTAAAAGAGCAGATAAATGGCATGAACAGTAGCCAGTGGCAGTTATCAAAAATGAGAATTTCAAGCTTTTGGGGGATTTCACCATTTACTGCAATAGAACTGTTGAAGGGATGAAAATGGATATAGTGTTGGTTGACAAGAAGAACAAAAAAGTAAAAGTAATCAACATTGAAGTACTATGAGATTCAATTGATGGGAGCATTGAAAGTCATTTCAGACACGTTTGAAAGGCAAATGGAAAACTTAGTTGTAAAGATTACAGTGGAAATTATTCAGAAAATGACACTGCTTGGAACTGCAAGGATATTGTAAAAAAATTATTAAAATAATAACTGGAACAATGGAATCAGGGGTAAGAAAGCTGAAAGCAAGTGTGTTTTTATTCAATACTAAAAACATGTCATAGACTGGGGAAAATAAGTCAATTTTGGCAAATGACTGTCTGAAATTACTGTAAACCATAAACAGCTGCTTTTTGTTTGCAGAGGTGATGAAAATTGAATATGAATTGGTTTTGATGTTCCAAAATGAAAGGCAGACCTAGCTCTGCCAATTATTTTGAACTGATTTAGCACAAAATTTCACTGCTTTCATGGATTAGCAGCAAATGCTGTGGAATTAAATTGATGTGCCACACAATGAAGCTATGGGAATGAATTTTGGACGGAAGGCTAAGGCAAGAGGTTGAAATCTGCAGGCAGCAATATGGCTTCATGCCAGGCAAAAGCAACACTGATGCCTTGTTTGCACTGCATCTACTCATGGAAAGGTACTGAGTAGGTCAAAGGGAGCTTCATTGTGTGTTTGTTGATCTGGAGAAGGCATATGACTGTACCAAGGGAAGAATTGTGGTGTTGTATGAGGAAAGCTGGTGCATCAGGAAAGTATGTAAAATTGGTCCAGGACATGTAAAAGAACAGCATGACAGCAGTGAGGAGGGCGGCAGGTTTGACTGAATGGTTTGAAGTCTGAGTAGGTCTCCACCAGGGATCAGCACTCAGCCCCTTCTTGTTTGAATAGTCATAGGCAAGATGTCCGAGGAGGTTAGGAACGAGGAACCTTGGAACATGCTCTTTGCAGATGACATCGTTTTATACAGCGAAACAAGACAAGATGTTGAGAAGCAGCTAGAAAATTGGCATGAGGCACTTGAGAAAAGAGGAATGAAAGTGAGCAGAGCAAAAACTGAATATTTGGCACTGAATGGGTGGGATGGGGATACAATACACATGCAAGGTATCCAAGTGAAGAGGGTGGAGGAATTCAAGTATCTTGGGTCCACTGTACAGAGTAACAGAAACTGTGACAGAGAGGTGAAAAGGCATGTGCAGAAGGGTGGAATGCATGGTGGAAGGTTACAGGAGTCATATGTGACAGGAAGATATCAGCTGAAGTGAAAGGAAAGGTGTACAAGAGAGTGGTTAGGCCAGGTCTGCTATTCGGACTGGAAACAGTTGCAACTTCAAAGAAGCATGAGCAGGAACTAGAAGTCGCTGAGCTAAAAATGCTCCGATGGTCACTTTGTGTCACTCGGCTGGACAGGATTCGGAATGACAGAATAAGAGGCACAGCACTCATACAGAAGCCAGGCGANTTACAGGAGTCATATGTGACAGGAAGATATCAGCTGAAGTGAAAGGAAAGGTGTACAAGAGAGTGGTTAGGCCAGGTCTGCTATTCGGACTGGAAACAGTTGCAACTTCAAAGAAGCATGAGCAGGAACTAGAAGTCGCTGAGCTAAAAATGCTCCGATGGTCACTTTGTGTCACTCGGCTGGACAGGATTCGGAATGACAGAATAAGAGGCACAGCACTCATACAGAAGCCAGGGAGAGAAGCAAAGAGAGCAGAGACTCCAGTGGTTCAGGCATGAGGAGAGAAGAAAATTTCGTTGAAGGAAAATGCTGGATATGAATGTCCCAGGAAGGAGCAAGAGAGGCAGACCAAAAAGGAGATACATGGATGCTATCAAGGATATAAAAGAAAAAGGATTGAGGGTGGAGGATGCAATGGACTGTGTAAGGTGGGGGAGATTCATCCACTGTGGTGATGCCTAAAAGGGAGCAGCCAAAAGTAAAAGAAGAAGAAGAAGAAGCTGTGCTATACCATTTAGATATTCTGGCACCTCTGATCCTGTTGAGTGCCAGCAAAACATGTATTGACCAAAATGAATATTATTTTAAAAGTGATTTTTAAGCTTTGTACAACAAATCATATATTTAAAAAGTATTGCCTTTCTAATCGCATCGAGCTCATATCTTGAACTCTCTTGACTCGTTCTTTCCACTGGTCTCTGTCTTCCATGAGGCTTGGCAGATCCTCAGCCAAAAAACCAGCGTCATCAGCAATTTGGTCGATGTAGGTTTTTGTGGGACGACCTCTCCGATCTGCACCTTGTGATGGCCTCCATAGAAGGACATCACTGACTAGCTAGCTCATCTTTACTTCTGAAAGAGTGTCCTGCGAATCGAAGACATCTTTCTCGAAGAGAGACAGATACTCTCGGTAGTGACCCATAGATATCTTTAATGGTCGGATGATCTCTCCAATCAAGGTTTAAAGCTGCTCACAGCATTCTGGTGTAAGTGCAATCTAGAGATGTCTCTAGTTTCTTTGTCAAAGTCCAGGAGACTGAACCAAACAGTAGGGCATATTCGACAACTGATCAGAAGAATCTGCGTCTTAAATTATCTGGCCTTTCTAAAGACAATGGATAAGGAACTTTGTGACCCTTGGTGACTAGCTGTTATCTGCTCTCATGGATAGAATGGAATTAAAAACTTATGCAAACATGACTGAGATTTACATGAAAAAAAAAGATAATAATAGCAATAAAAATGATATGAAGAAGAAGAGGAAGAGGAAGTGGAAGAGGAAGTGGAAGAGGAAGAAAAGTAACAATTAAATGGAGGCAATTGACCATTTAGGCTCTGGCTACTCTGTCCTTACACCAACTGACTGCTAATCTGGACATGAACACATGTAGAACAATATTTGCATTGGTCTATTTACAAAAACTACATAATACCACAGTCTGAAAATTGGTATAGACATTAGCCATGTAACTAACTACCTTTAGGGAATCTTGTCATCCACACTAAGAGAAAAATCAAGGCTTATATCCTCCATATCATTACCTGTCATTTTATAATTGCACATTACATAATTGTACATCTCAACAACAAATAAGATCAAGTTGCTAAATGTAAAAGCTTAGAACTTAGAACTTAGTTTAACCAAGCATATTGGAAATGATCCTGTCTTGAGGTGAATGAAACCCAAGGGCGAAATGAAAGTAAGAGCTTTGCCTTGGCAGAACCAGTGAGATCCCAGTCAATGGGTCTTTTCCCACAGGCTGGGCATATCATCTAGGGGAGTAAGGGGTATAGAGTGCTCAGTCCAGTCTATGACTGTGTCTGGAACAGACCAACCTCTGAGTGAAAGGCAAAATCAAGTATCTTGTCTGTGACCCAATCTGCAGCCAAGTCAGCCTAAGCTCCTCGTGGTGCACCCTGAATAGGAAATCTAGTGACTTCTGAACCAATGCGGCTCTGACTAGGATGTAGCAGTCCAATTTTCTGTTACCAGAGGACAAGCTCCCTGTTATGTGTAGTGTGCAGGGCCTACTGGCATGTGGACATGTCCTAAAACTCACCAAATTGCTCACCCATGAATGGGTTAAAAAATCCCTTACAGCCTTGTGAGTTGGTATTGGATTACCAAAGGCTAGGCACACCATTTAAAACTGTGGTTGCCATCAGCAAGGGCATGCAGCTGTAGAAGAACCTGTCAAACTCAAAGTTATGCAGATCATAAGTCAACAATACATACTGGATTGGTCAGGGCCTGGGTTACAAATGACTGCCAGCACCACTGACCAACAGGCAGGGCCAGGAAGTGTACTACTGCTGAACAATGATGAAATGGAAGGAAAAGAAGAGGAGGCAAGAAAAGGAGAGAAAAGCAAGTAAAGGACAAAGTTAGACAAACAACATTGAGGTTTGGTGCATTAAATGTGAGAATGGTGAATTGGGGAAAAAAGGGAAATTGTGGATATGATGGAGAGAAGACACCTTGATATACTATACATAAAAAAAACCAGGTGGAAAGGAAGTAAGTCCAGGCAACTTGGGAATGGACACAAGCTAATATTCCATGGAGAGGACAACAAAAGAAATGGAGTAGGAATTGTGTTGGGACCATGCTACACAGAAAGTGTGTTGGGAGTTGAGGGAATCTCTGACAGAGTGATGAGCTTGAAATTAGATGTAGAGGGCACAATACTAAATGTGATTACTGCATACAGACCATAGACAGGTTGCATGTAGGGAGATAAAGACAAGTTTTACAGAGATGTGGACACAAAATGCATGAGGATACCTAGAGGAGAGTAGCATGATTGGAGCAGATTTCAATGGACACATTGGAGAAGGGAACAGAGGGGTTGGGGAGTTGATGGGAAGACATGGAAGAAGAAATGATGAAGGCCAAGTGTTAGTGGTCACTGCAAAGAGAACAGAGATGGCAGTATTAAACCCAAACTTTAAGAAGAGGGCCAGAGAATCACCTATAAAAGTGGAGGAAGAAGTACCCACGTTGACTACCTGCCTTAAAAAAGAAATCACCTGAACAAAGTAATTCACTGCTATGTACTGGGAGGAGAGTTTGTTGCTACACACCACAAGCTGGTAGTATGCAAGCCAAGGATCAAGAGCAAGAGGAAAAAGAAAAGGAAACTTGTACCAAAAATAAAGTGGTGGAAGCTGAGAGAAGCTGATTGCAGGAGAAATTTCAAACTGGCTTTGCTACAGTCACTGAGTTCAACCACAAATGTGCTTGAAAATTGGTCTGAGCTTACTGAGAGAATTAGAGAAGGAGCCAAGACAGTCCTGGGTGTTACATCAAGCTGCCAAAAGCCAGACAAGGAAACATGGTGGTGGAATGTTGCAGTACAGGAAAGCATTGAAAACAAGAAGAGAGTGAAGAAGTTGTTTGACAGAACAGGCCAAGAGGTGGACAAGAGAGAGTATGAGACTAGACGTAAGGGGGTGTAGCAAGAGGTAGCTAAGGGAAAGAAGGCCTACAGAGGTCGTTATGACAGACTGCAAACAAAGGAGGGTGAAAAGGATTTATTCCGTATTGCAAAGCAAAGAGACAAAGCATCAAATGATATCCAGCATGTTAGAGTGATCAAAGATGGCAATGGAAGGCTTTTGACAGGAGAAAGAGAGATTATACAAAGGTGGAAAAGCTATTTTGAAGTGCTTATGAATACTGAGAACCCTAAGGAGGCCAGAATTGAAGAACCACAGAGAACTGAATGTGAAGTTGGAAGGATAAATAAGGGTGAAGTCAAGAAGTCTTTGAAGAAAATGAAAAATGGAATGGCTGTAGGCCCATACAATATACCTATCGAAGCATGGAGGTGCCTTGGGGACTTAGGTATAGAGATGCTCACAAAGCTTTTTAACAGTATCTTGGAATGTGAGGAGATGCCAAACAAATGGAGGAATGTTTTGATCCCTGTCTACAAGAACAAAGGAGATGCACAACAGTCTTGCAGGGATGACTGACAGTTTCCAAGTCAGGGTTGGACTCCATCAAGGATAAAACTTAAGTCCCTTCCTATTCACTAAAGTTATGGACTGAATCACAGATGAAGCCCCCATACAACAATGCTGTTTGCCGATGACACTGTGTTGTGCAGTAAGGCAAGAAAGGAGGCTGAAGAAGAACTGGAAAAATGGAGAGATGCCCTGGAGAAAAGGGGAATGAAAGAAAGCAGAGCAAAAACAGAATACCTGGTCTTGAATGGAAGAGAGGATAAGTTAGGCATACAAGGATCAGATGTTACATAGATCTACCACTAAAAACATTCCTTTAATAACAGAGCTTGTGATGGTTATGCTATTAATACAGGCTCCATTGTATTTCAATGAAGGAATGGCCCTTTTCTTAGGTGAATGAAGCAAAAGATATTGTTTTAATCTTCAAAGGTTTACTATCTAGTAAAAGTATAAACATGTCTTAATCTATGTACATAGTTTAACCATTTCCTCAACATATATATCCCCAAATTGCTCACTAGACTACTCTGGTTGTCAGAATAATTTATAAAGATTTTTACTAATTTCTTAGAAAGCAAAAAGTCAAGTATGCATTAAACAAAAAGACATGATTAAGAATATATCAGTTATTTTCTTAAACCCAAAAAAACTCTGGCAATTTCTTCGAGTTTTTTTCATGCTGAGTTCAGTCGCTGGTACACATAACATTTGAGAAAAATAAGGTAATGGTATGTCGCCTTTACAATTCAAAAATGAAGTACATTTCCGGGGTGTTCATGTTCGATATTTTAGTAGACAAGTGCTATGTTCAAATGCATTGCTGGACAAAATAACCAAATGACGCCTGCAATGCCCTCTACACCTTGGGAGTGCCTATAACATCTAATTTCAAAAAAATGGACTTTTCAGTAAAATCATACTACTGTACAGATGTCTTAAAATAGCAAAATGAAGTGTGCTTTGTGGTGTAGGCCTATCTGATGACTTATGTTTCATTTTCATTTGATATCATGGCTTCACATTATAATATGTCCTCAAAACTCTGCAATGTTAACAATAATTCTTAGGCAGTTGCTACTTAGCCGCCAGACGGCTGGACATGTCGAATCCAATTCTACCGTCCTTGACTGGGAACTCTATTGTTCCTGTTGTTCCTAACCCTAACCCTAATGTTGTGGCTTGAACATTTTACTTCGGGTAAAAGACGCAAGAATAGGTTTAGCCGTCAGATGGCTAAATAGACACTTTGTAATTCTTAATTAGTAACATACCTGGTTGTGCTACTGAGTGGTAGCCTGGGTTGATTACTTGTGAACTTTATAATCTATGACCAAAATAGTAAAAATGGCAAAAAGCTTTACTTGTTAAGTTTAGGTCATTATTTACAACTTGTATTCCGCAATGACAAATCTCCTTATGATTTCAGCTTTCGCAAAAGAAAAAAAATAATATGCGAAGGGTGGAATTAATCATACCCACATTGGTGTGGATGCAATCTTGAAAACGAGTGAAGAAGTTCCAACACCAAATCGCCACATCACTTCCACAGTATACTTCTCTCTGTCTCAGTTTTGTTTTCTCATCTTACGGGCCTGTAGGACATCGCGCAACAAGACGGCACCAGCGGGTCTCACCCTCAGCTAGAGTTTGAGAATTTCGGGCACATAAACCTCGGGCTTTGGATTGTCGCTTTCCACGTTTTCACAGGCCTTCCTCCTTCCAACCTTAGGTCTCCAAGGCAGAGCATAGAAACTGCACTCATCCTTTTTTCTCGAGAATATTGTTTAGCCTCGACTCGTATATTTGTATGTTATTTTTCAGCAGGTGCCTGATATGTGATGTTAATAACAGAGAATCGCATTACTCCAGGCAAATGCTGAGAAGGGAAGCGAAGTGTGGTGACGCCCGTCACGTGAAAATATTTCAGCCTATTTCGGCTCCCCTTCCCTCCGAAAATATAGGTTGCGAAATATCTTTTATATTAAAAAGAAATATACAACATAGTGTTTGTCTTGTGACTTTCTTGTATAAAATAGCCCACCCCATAAAAAAATAGAACCCATAATACATCTGATTCTGTCAGTCACTGGTGTATTGTCTTCATAAAATAAAGTCGAGAGAAACTGTCCCCTCTCTTAAAAACATTCTGCTTTACGCCACCCCTTTCCACGTTAAGCCAGCTCTGTCGCTGTATGACTGACATCTTTTTGTTCCACAAAGCCTGTTTTCTATTCGAGTGTTGCTATTTTCTGTGGGAGCTATGGCGTTGCATTCGAATGTGCATGAAACAGCGTGAAGTGTAGGCCTACTACATGAAAATCGAACCAACCATGTCAATGTGTATGAAATTATGCAATAATTGAATGGTGTAAACATAAAAAGATCAAATGTCAATGTACGTAAGGCATTTACATGGGCAGCTGGAGCAGTACGAGCGTCAAATTTGAGGATGTGAAACTATTTTGAATTTAACATTATGTCGAGAGCTAAGCGTCATAAAGCTTTAGGTTTCCTTAATTTATCCAAGTCTGTTAGTCAGCAAGGAGCGGTTAGTGTTGAAATTTCTGATGAAGCAATAGATGATTTCAAGAGGGTTTCTTGTGATATTTGCAAAAAACATTTGGCAACGCTCCAAGTCCGGGGGCACACAAACCTAGCTGCGAGAAAAAGTGTCATCAGCGTCAAACTTAGCTGCGTCATCAGCAGAAAACCCTTTTTCAACCACATCAATCGCAGACGCAGCTAACCATACTGCGCAAGTATCAGATGATGTACCAGCCATCGTGCAGAGCTGGTCGACTCGGGTGCACTGAGGCAACTCTTGCTGAGCCCATTTAAATGAAGAAGAATGCAAAATGATCGTATGTACAAAACAGTCACGCGATTCAGTACAAAGCCAAAGTCATTCACCAGATTCAACATGGCACAATGCAAGAAGAAATAGCCAACAGATATGGTGTCAACGGATCTCCAAAGAAAACCAAAGAAAAGGCTGGAGCCAAGAATAAAGATAGAAATTGTGTTATGGGAAAGCACAAATTTGGGACCATTAATGCTAATGATAAGAGAATTGGTGAATGTGTGTATGCGAATGGAGAGGTAATCACTGTCACGATTTTCTCTCACAAAAAATTACTTAAAATAACATGGAGGTTACTCAACAGAAAACCAAACAGACCACTTTTGGCGTCACAAAGTGTGAGATCATCTGTGGTAGACATGGAGTGGGATGGGGGGTAAGAAAGTGCAGACGTAACGATATTCTTTACTTCTTATTCCTTGACAGCAATGATATTGTTGGGGCTTCACTAAAGGAGCTGCCAGCAGTTTCCTTCATCCTGCTTGTTCTCCCGCGGCCTTTTTTTTCTGTCAGTGATATTTCTGTACACTCCTGAGCATTTGAATGTGTGTAACGGTGTAAAGAGGTTATATAGAGATAGTTAAAAGAAAATGCAAAGAATTAGTTGAAACTATGAAGTTGCTAAAAGGTAAAAGTGAATACAGTAAGTCGGTGAAGCACTTTAAGCCAGTACTCAACAGAGATGACCCAGCAGAACCCGTCACAGATAACTACAAGGATAAAAAGAGGGAAATGGTAACTTTTTGTGACCCAACAAGTGTGCAACTGAAGATATATATACTATAGCGATACGCAAGCTGTTTGGACTCATTGTTTGAAAGGATGAAGACTGGTATCGATAAAGTGTTCAGAAAAGAGCAAGAAGACTTTAGAATACCAAAACAAGCAAGAGATCAGGTCTTTTTTTTTATGAAATATATGCAAAAAGTCAAGGTCAGCTGCTTCGTCAACCCCTTGCGTCAACAGCTGAAAGGGGAATCAAAATGTCGGTAAGAAATACCAAAGCAGAAGGCTTAGATTATTTCACTTCTATTTAACGTGTCGCTGCAACAGATATTCAAGGCCGAATGAACAAGGTGATAGCAGCTTACGGAGAAATAAATAAGAATTCGGAGGCAAAAACGTTAAAAGAATAAAAGCCTCAGCATTTAAGGTACTGTTCAGGTCGGCTCTCTTAAACAAGAATAAGACATAAAACATGTTATGAAAACAGAGGAGAAGAAGCTAAGTGTATTTCAATTCAAGTGTCTAAAGGGGATTCTCCGCATAAAATGGCAGAAAAGTAAAAAGTACAAAAAAGTTAAATTGCGATCTCCGGTAAACGAGACACGCGATCTGCAGGCACAAATTTTGAGCTTCCGAGATAGCTTTTTTATCCTACGTTACCGAATTTTTTGGCTTCTCGAAAATTGTTTTGCAATGTGTGGGACTGTATCTAATGTTTTCCGACTCTTAAGAATAATATTTAACATCTTGTCACAATGACTGCCCTGGTAAACCCGTCTCAGTTGTTCCCAAGTAAAAGTTTACTGTTCCTGGTTTCTTTCCAAACCGATCTGCCTTGCTTGTGGGTTGCTATTGCTGTTCAATGTAGTCTTTGCTGGTGTGTATACGTGGCACCCAGGAGTAATCCTGGGAAATCTCGTGTAGTAGAATAACAACTGTTGGCTCTATCTCACCAATGAAAAACCAACCAGGAAATGTGCGTCTTCGACGCCCCTGTAGTTGAGAAGGATATTCCCGGTGTAACCTACTCACTTGGTCACAGATACATACTGGGGGCTGTTGCTGTGTGCTATAGATATTCAGTTCTTTAACGGTGAGGGGAGGTTTGTTTCCCCTTTCATGAGGCCCGATCGAGCTCACCGTGGTGGTCTTCCAATCTGCCTCCAGCAGCTTACGCAACAACAACAACAACAACAATGTCGCTAAAATTAGACAAGATGGTACAAAGTACTTGGGCTAGAAGGATGACTGCCCATCAGCCCACTTTTCTCTATAATAACCATTTAAAAGGCTAGGAACTGTTATAAGGGTTACGGAATGAAAGCAAGAGAAGTCAAAACAGAGAGTACTGCAGAGAGTGAATCCTGTCAAGGAGATCGAAACGGTAAGATGGTGCGAATGCCCACATGTAAAGAAGGTATTTCATGCAAGGACGAGTTGTTGATTTGTGGAAATACAAAATATTCTCGGGTGTGAGGAAGGTCTTGCACTTACACATTGTCCAAATTAATGGTAACCATACTTGGCAAACCGTTGTATGCAAAAACAACCAGCAAAAATCAAATGACAAATAAAAACCATTTCTTATGCTGTTGTAAAGTTGAAAAAAAGCAAACAAAAATGAAAACTCTTTGTTGTGTATTACCAATTCCACCCTGCATAATTCAATATTGTCTGAATTGTCATGCACATTGTTCTTTTGTATCCAGCGAGATATTTCACTGACAAATTTTTTCCTGTTTTAGGCCGAAAGTTTCCAGCCCTATGTCGTGAGTGTGTTTATCCAATCAAAATTGTCTTTTGAAATTTGTTTTCCGCTGTTATTGGTTCAGACGGCTGAATACAATATGCTGCTTTCAGACAGCCTCCAAAATAGATCAAAATTGGCAAGAGTTTGAGCTCAACGCCACTGACAACGCACTCACAGTTACGCATTTTATCAAACAACAAACTTTACCTGTGGTGTTGGACTAAAGATCTCGCGCCCTTTATTATGATTGAGTTTAACCAATCAAAATCTATTCTTTTCACACAACCTTTTTGTTTGATGAGGTCGTATCGTCAAACAAAATTTAGTCCTTTCACACAACCTTTTTGGGTAGCTCCAAGCACTGAATTAT
Organism: Morbakka virulenta; assembly: GCA_003991215.1. NCBI lineage: Eukaryota > Metazoa > Cnidaria > Cubozoa > Carybdeida > Carukiidae > Morbakka > Morbakka virulenta. The sequence goes on along the minus strand of RDPX01000069.1, from coordinate 1,894,022 downwards.
TTGTTCAAAATGAACAGTCGATAACATTTAAGTGGATAAAAAAATATAATAAGGGTGTGTGCCTGTGCCATTCTATTCATACAGTTAGTGAAGAAAAACTCAGTTTGATATGTTGTCATTAATTAATGTTTGTCTTTCAAAGAGTCCTCAGTAAAATAAAATTTGAAATCAAGCATTCACGAATTTATGACTACAAATGAAGTTGATTACCTCTTTGTGTTAATACATTTCAAATTAAACTTCGTCTGTTATCAACTTCTGTGAAAAACTTATAGCAAAGTTTGCAGGCCAGAAAAACAAAAGAATGAATATTTTGTAAATTATAGCAATACGTATGGTGCGAGAACAATATTAACTAGCCTTTCTCAATAGGTTGTGTAAAGAATTCTATCTTTAAAGCAATAATTGTATATCATCTTTTCCATTTAAACAATTCTAAATTTGAAATTTATAATATCGTTCTACATGGTTCAGTTTCAGCACCATCAAAAAAGATTTCAATCAGCCGCCACTGTATATTTCATAATGTGGAGAAAAGTACTGGCGGGCACATATTGATTTTATGAATGAGGCTGAAGATCAGTGAAAATATGAACGCCGGCCAAACTATGGACACGTCTCCCTCAAGCCAAAGCCAAAAATTACGGCTATCAAGCTCCTGCTCGTAAAATTTGTTGCTTAATTTTCACAATATTACCTATTTCTTGAAATTTAAAAGGTTCGTAAGTTTCGAATAAAAATCTTGATTATTATTTTCCCTTATTAGTCAGCTCCATGTTCCTGAACTTGCCGAAATACGAGCCCAATCGTTCTGGTACACCCTTCTTTTATATGCATACACACACACTAACCATGAAAGTGTAAAGAAGTGTGAAATAATTGTGCACTAAGCTGGCTTTGAACTAGTGCCTTACGACTAAGGGTTAAGAGGCTTTAAACCCAGTTCGCCACACACGCATTTTTTAGTTTTCAGCAGCATGAATATATATATATATATGTTAATTAACACTAATGTTCGATTGCCTACAACGCCCGTAATTACGTTGCTCTTTACATTCGAAAAAAATCAAGAAGCGGATGTAGAAGAATTACAAAATACCAAGATACCATGTTTTTCATTGAAAAACAGTTTTCCTTTTTTTCAACTGTTTATAGCTTCAGATTTTTTCCCCTATCCTCCCAGGGCGAAGCCTTAAGTAAAAACCTAATTGGTCCGATGAATTTCTGATCATACGCCCTTTGTAATCCTAACCAATATCTTCTTCAGTGGTTTCAAGGTTCTCTAACTCGTCGATTCGAATACAAAACCTAATAGTTACTGCATAGTAACGCTGATCACCAAACCATGATCCGCTATTCCAGAAAACCATACATTTAAGTGAATTTTATGTTTTTGCTTGAGTATCTGGACAGGTTGTTGTAAGATAGAATAATAAAAATAAGGCAAATAAAAAAAAGAGAATGTCCCTGATCCTCAGATCATTATGGCACTCAGATAATGACGCCAGAATTAGAAATCACAAATTAACGAAGGTTTTAACAGTACGTAAAACAAACAGTGGTTACAGGAGGACCGCCAATTATATTACAAATGAATATGAAAACAATGTGGATTGAAGAGGTTCAGCTCCCGCTCCCCCTAGTTTTGGCGAGCGGCTGTTGTAAACAACTGAAGACCATATACAAATTACTTTTGTCTACAGACCGGAGGTGATGATAGTTGAATGTCAATTGCCCCTAATGCTCCCAAGTGGAAGGCAGACCTAGCTCTCCCAATTAGTTTGAATTTGAACTGTTTCATCTCGACATTTACACAGCATTTGTCTTCCAGCAGTTGACACTGTGCAATTGACAATCGTTGACAAAATGGGCCTGAAAGGAATACCGTCCTTGTATATTTTAGGCAGCCAATACATTTCCAGGCACTAAGATCCAAGGATTCATACATACCCGATGGTACTTTCCTTTTCTTCAATTTCAACAAATGGTTTTGAATTCTGCGTTCATTTTGAGCAGTATGATCACTTTCTTCGATTACATTTGAATTTTATTTCATTTATATGTCGTTCATTTTGCTCACGTAATCGTTTTTGTCTAACACGATCACACTGGTTCCCAACAAAAATGTCTTGATTACGCCGTCATCTTTGGATTCCGATAAAACATTCCCTTTGCATAAGCAAGTCTTTTTATTCCAACAGGGTGCCACAAAATGTCACGGTGTGCTGGCTTTAATCCTCCTTTTCTTCTCCGCCAATCATCAATCGTGGCGGACTTCGTCGATCCTCTGTCTTACGCACAGAAAATATCTATTCGTCTGATGCTTTCATATTCTGTATTCCTGGTCCATAGTCTTGCTTTCTTGTTTTCATAATTTGTGTCCTGAATTTTAGGCCTACTGTTGTATACTCAAAACTTTTTCTAGTAATATTTTTTCCATGAGGTTCAATTACAAAATTCTTTAAAAAGCCTTGAAAACTCATGAATATATAATATTTCATTAAATGTCTTAAGGGATAAAATAATGAAGATAAATAAGTCTTGATGCGCTGATGGAACTTCTGCAAACTGGGCATTCCTGTTTTGATTGACACCAAGTGTGAATGCAGTGCCAACAAAATATATGACCACAGCTTGTAGACGTTGGATTTTTCAAATTTTCTAAACAAAGAATACACTGCTTGTATATTGCTTGAATACCTTTATCTTCTCTAGCACCAGTGATATCTAAAGATGTGGCTAAAGTTGTGTCCATGTCTTTATTTTTATCATCCATATAATTCTTTGTGTCTTTTATTAGATTTAACAACAAATCCTTTAAGGAATAGAGGAGTTGTAATAAGATCAAGACACCCATGACTTTATATTGTGTAGCGAATGTACTGTCTAATAAAAATCTCCGTATTAGAATATATTTTGTATTTGTCATTCTCTTGGACAAATGATAGAATAAACCAAATACATAAAAGAATGCTGTATGTGACTGGTGCAGTAATGTTACACATTTTTCAAGCAGCGGTATCAACTGAAGAGCCAAAAAGTTCCTTTTCTTTTTATCCAAATTAATATCTGTTATCAACTTTCTCTGGAGATTTCGGAGTACTGTCAATGACAGGTATGGAACTGACGTTTGAAGAAGTATCATGATCAATCTTCGAAACTTTGATGGAATCTGAATTTTGCCAATGCCAGTCTACAGTAGAAAAGTGTTTACTATTAGAACTATGTAAAAATATTTTAAGAAATATTCAACATTTATAATGCTAAATATTAATGGCAACGTCTCTGGCGTTATTAATAAAAAAAGTTGGGTTTGTTCTCCGCAACAGACAGAAATTTTCAATACACACATACACACACACACACACACACACACACACAACACACACATATATATATATATATATATATATACAATCTCCATATAACGTACTTTTGACCATAGAGTACTCTTTCCGGTGGTCCTTCAAGACATATTCCCTTGGTTATAACATACTTTCGGGGTTTTCTCTGTTCGTTCCCGTTTGCGGTTCGGTCATACTAATCACTGGCACCTTAACTATGATCCATTTTCCGGTAATAGCCAACATAACCACAGCCATCACTGTTGGTTTTGAAACTCAAATCATTATGTTTACATTTTTATTCAATATTTTTACTTAGGATTAGTGTTTGTTTAATTTTCGTTAGAACTTCCTTTGTATAAAGGTAGCCAAATTTCTACCTACGCTTTTGGGCGTTTCCACCCGTCCTATTCAAAAATGTGAGAACAGGATATACGTAAGTAATTCCACGACACGTTCTCTCTAAGCATAATAAGTCAATTTCTTAGTTAGTTTTATTCAGTGTGTATTTTCAGTGGATCGCTACGCAGTTAGCATAGTCTAGGTCAGTCGGACCATTTATCTACCCACAAGAAATCTATCTACTCAAGTCAATCCATCTCAATCTTCTATCATCAATATCACGGTGCTAAGCAAACTAAATTTCGAAACGATTTATGATATTTGTTCTACGATATCACCGATTTCATTGATTTACGATTTCTGTATTTCACGATCTCTGTCTACAATTTATATCATCGACATCAATCAGTGAACAATTGTGAACTTATCTATCGTGTTTATTAAATCGTATCATTATCCATCGCGTTCAAATGATTTGTATCAGCACTGCTACAGTTATCGACCCAGTGTGCTTCTAGTGAATTTATGTTGAACAGTTTTCTATTTACTGGAGCTACAATCACTAATAGCTGTAGGAGCCCACTCATGTGCTTAGCAATCACACATTTGCATTTGTTCTTATGTATAGTATCTCAGTAATAACAAAACGGTAACAAAATGGATAGTTGGTATAACGGACAACAGCCAGTCTACAAACAAGGAGAAATAAACTAAAGCTTATCGAGTTGAATAAGAAGACTTAGGTTGACAGTACCAGAGAAGTCGGACGAAGTAAATCTACGTGCAATACAATTTGAAAAGACAAAGCAAAATATGTTACGAAAATACACTCATTTGGTAATAACAAAACGAATCTGTGGAAGGCGAAATTCGATGATAATGAGGACGCTTTACTCCAGTGGGTGCGGCAAGCACGAACACGTTGGGTTCCAGTTAATGGGCCTCTGTTAAAAGTGAACGCTAATCAATTAGCCCTTGAGCTTGGCCACCAGGGTTTCTTTTGAAGCGATGACTGACTTGATCGATTAAAGAAAAGAAGAGAAGGATTTTTCACGTGGTCAATGGTGAAAGAAAAATAGTGCCGCAAAATATTGTGGATGACTTGCTTCACAACAAACTAGTAAATCTTCTTGAAGGAACAAGCCAAAGAGCATATTCAACGCAGACGAACCAGGACTTTTCTTCAAGCACCTTCCTGATAGGTCATAGAAGTTTAAATATCACATATGTCATAATGGGAAGAAAATTAACGAGTGAATAACTCTAATGATTGCAATAAATAAGGACAGTCTGAAAAGCAACCCCTGCTAGCAATAAGGAAATCAAGCAGGCCCGTTGCTTCAAGAATGTTAGAAAGCTTTCAGTCGAATATAAAAGCAACGAAGAAGCATGGAGGCCAACGTATTTTTCTACAGTGTGGGCTACAAAGCTTGACAGGTAATTTTCAAGAGAGAATCGTATGGTACTCCTTATTGTCAATAATTGCGGTGAACATGATCAAGATATCGCAAACAAGCTGGCATCAATCAAATTGGAATTCTTGCCCCAAAATTGTAAAAGCCGACTACAGCCATGCGATAAGGGGATCATAAAAAACATAAAAAGAAAGTTTTATATCGAAAGCGCCTGTTGTACAAACTTATTAGAGCAATAGAAGAAAAGAGTAAAGAGTACTCTTTTCTTCACGGTAAATGTGTTGGAGTGTTTGCGTTGGTTGAAATCAGTTTGAGACGATCAAGTTACCCAACAAACAATTGCCAACTGCTTTAAAAAGCAGGCTTTCAAAACGAATTCTGCGAAAGTCAAAGCAGCACCAAAACTGCTGATGACCAGAATGAAAGTTTGAAAAGCCTCTTTGACCACCTTACTAATCTTCAGTTTATTAATTCGGATGACCGTAATCTGCTAAATGACGAGTTTTAAACATCTCCAGTTGTGGCGACGCCGACACTGCAAAAGAAACCAGAGACCTGAGGAAAGCCGAAAAAAATTAAAGTGATTCTGACTGTAATGTAGAATATGAAGGTTAAACGGATACCGTTCTTTCAGTAAATGAGGCCACAGGTACTGTTCAAATCCTTCTACGATTCTTCAAGTTTGCAGGAATATTCATCGTCGAAGAGAAACTGAACCATTTCATCAAAATTGATGCAGCTTTAAATAATGCTTGGGTTAGAAAAACTGTTTAGAAACATATTCTGGGCTTCTTTAAGCCTTGCATTAGTTAATCATTAATCATAGACATTGCAAATTAAAAACCCGCCATTTTTCATAATTTTTCAAAATTTTCAGTTTTTTAAGGAAGAAACTTACGTCTTTACTTCGAGTATATCAGGTTCAAGAAGGGGTTCATGACATATATCATTCTATACCTTAACAATTGTGGTCTACATCCTTTTACATCCTGTTATTTCAGACGGTCCCTTGGAGTAGATTCTATCCGAATTATACTGTAAATATATGAATATATATTTATATATATTATATATGTTGTATATACATATTATATATTTTATTTATTAGATATATACATATTTTATATAATATAAATATATATTCATATATATAGTCAAAATAGGTAATGCGTAGTTGGAGAGGGCTCGATACCTTATAGAGTCATACAATTATATATATTGAAAAGATTAAGTTTACTAAAAAGTATTTCAATGAGTTTATAAGCTTTTTAGGCATCCTGGCTACTTTAAGAGACGGGGGACCCCTTTGAACGGATTTGTTTTGGAGGCTAAGTGATTCACATCAGTTCTTGCATGAGAAGTCCTATCATCCATGGCATGTCAAGATGTTTATTCCCTACAGTCAAGTCCTTATGTATCGAAGGTATGTTCAGAAGACCGCCAGTTTAAGGATAGGGTAGATCTGAGAGCTGAATGGTTAAGAAAGGTATGAAGAGTTACTTCTTGATAAGCATACAGACAGAGTGACTCGTTTAGCCAATCCAGCTAAGGAAACCAACTCACGGGCTCCACTGGTATTAACATTCCACCCATATCTCAACAGTGTAGGGAAAATAGCAAGGGATCTCCACTCTATTCTTTCCAACTCTGAGGAGCGTAGAGAGTTTTTCCTGAAGATGCAGGAACCTTGAAGACTTGTTGCTTAGGGGTAGGCTTACAAAAAGTAACAACATTGGAAAGGGTTGCTCTCGTTTTAAAAGTCC